>OX418216.1:22965150-23051840 GCA_948455865.1 Conomelus anceps
GAAATACGTTGAAGCGCGCCACTCTAAATGAATGATAGTGGCGCCACTTATGCAGAAGCACCACATCCATTATGCTGACGTGGCAATATAACAAACATACACTTGTCATAATTTCATATTCGTTCTTTCTCTTTCTATCTCTTTCTCTGACCATCTCTAACACTCTCTCTTTCTGGTTCTTTCTTTCTCAAGTTCTCTAGCTCTTTCTCCCACACTCGCTCTCTCTCTCTCCTACCCTATCTGTCTCAAGCTATCTCTCTCTCTCTCTCTCTCTCTCTCTCTCTCTCTACTCTTCCGTTTTCTCTCTATTCTCTGGAGAAAAATGAAACTTTGTCTTTTGAAACAATGAATCTCACACATTCCGATGCTTGGTTCCCCCATCCTTGGTTCCCCCCTCCTCCAGGTGACAATGAAAGGGCAAAGTGCTAAACGGGTGCAATTCGTGGGAGAAGGGAAAGATGAAACAGATGAAGAACAAAAAGAACAAGAAGAAGAAGAATAGTGGCAAAGAGTTAAAGCAAATAGCATGTATAACACTAGTGAAGAATCTCCGTAATCAGCATGATGAATATGAAGCACGACGTTTGCTCATGAATTGGTGTCATTCTACCTCTGCCCCCCGCCCATCATCTAAGTTCTCTCCTTTTGGTATTTGCCCTTTGTTGAACACACCTGCCACCTTCGTTTCAGTTTAACTGTATCATTAGATCCATTATTCATAGGAGCTTTAATGTTTGGTTGAGTAGTTGGATGAAATTTTATCATGAGAATATTTTATTGCATAATCTGGCGATAAACTATTTTCTTGAGGTGATTTCGACATTTAATGATAAATATCGGGAGACCGAGCTCCGCTCGGGGGGAGGGGGTTAAATGTTTGGGGGCAATTATGTGTATCTTGAAGATCGAAGATGATGCTGTGGGAAGGGCATTAACGACGCATTATGCTGTGAAGCGGTCCCACCTCACCTCTACATTTTCCATCATAAGCTAGTGCACAAGTAAATCAACAATAATGTTAATTCCAATTGGTAAAAATGTTCTTTTAGACATATGTGTATTTTGAGTAACAATCTGAATTTCGAGTTTACCAGCTCGTAGAACTGTAATTTTTCAAGATAGGTGGTGGTTGGGTTGATGGGATACCACTTTGTAACCCCTCACTCAAGAACGGCTTCTCACACCTTGTCTAATGGCTCATTGAAACGACCCAAATTCATACTTGTAACATTTAGCTTAATTTGTAATTCTTCTTGGAAGTGTAATGTAGGCTTTCTACTGTACTTGGAAAATGTCGATTTTTTAAGAACTTGGTAACTACTCAAAATAAAAATGTAAAGTTGGTCTCAAATTGTAGATAATATCTTTCTCTTCCACATCATTGACATTAAAATAAAAAAAAACATTTTTCAAATTGAGCTATTATAATTAGCCAAATTTTCATGAGTTTTATAGTATTTCCGGCTTTCCGATCTTCCTAGCTTGCCTAGACCCAGAGTTATTGTACTGTAATACAAAAATATCCAAAAAATATGAAAAAATTACAAATGTTATTTTTTGTATGGTTAAATCAGCGAACACATAAGACCAATAGAAGAGGCTTCTTGTCGCTGAGGTGAAGCCACTTGTTATGCGCTCATCCACTACAAAGATGGCGGCGCAGGGATGACTCACCCAAGTGGCGAGCGCTTGAGAAGCCAGTTTTTGCTATTTATTCTAAATTTACATATATATTTTTACAATTCAAATAAAATAAATGTTAGCACTGAAATCCAAGTATGCTAATCAGATCATCAACTATCAGTTTCATATTATTCTATTTTGATTTTATTGTCCAAAGCTTCTATATTTGTAATTTCATCAAAATCGTTAGAGTCGTTTTTGAGATAGTGACTGGAAATACGTACATACATACAATTCCTTGCTTGTTTAATAGAATAAGATATCATATGTTATATCTTATTCTATTAAACGAGCAAGGAATTGTATGCACGTATGTATGTATGAATGTACGTATTTCCAGTCACTATCTCAAAAACGACTCTAACGATTTTGATAAAATTACGAATATAGGAGCTTTTTGGTGCAAAAATACGATTGCGCTAGGTCTCATACCTGTAAAAACTCGCTGAAGGACACAAAAAGGAGAAATCTATCCTCAAAGGAACAGCTGATAAAAGAGAAACAGTTTTTAATCATATGGTAGGCCCATTAACGGCGTTATTAACGCTGTCTGGAACGCAAAAACTTCCGCGCGTACCGTGTAGTCGTAGTCTGAGCCTTGCAGTCATGTAGGAAACATATGACTGGAAAGTCAGAGCTTAGCTTATGACGCCATTATTTCTTTGGTGAAAAAACTTTTCTAATCACAATTTAACCCAATGAACCCATAAGACCAATAGAAGGGGCGTATGCACTAGCGTAGTATGATAGGAGATGAAGCCAAGTCCGCCATCCATGTAGTGGCTAGAAAGACGAAATCGTGTTTTCAAGAGCATCAGAAAATTTCAATGCGCGCTCTCCAAATAAACTGCAGTTTAACACACTTAGGATTAAGATATAACTTTCAAACTTGACATGAGTATAGACAATTCGTTTCTTACGATAACAGTGGCATTATAAAAGTTAATGGTTACCTCTATATATTTTAATTAGCTGTTTAAAGTTATATTTTTGTCCGAGTTTCAAACCATGACATGAAAAAGTGAGTCGGCTACCAAAATTTTCATCTTTTGGGTAGAGATGTGATCAAAGCGAGAAAGTTGTACAGAAATAACGGAATGATTTTTTCTTGATTTTTATTTTAATGTACGACTTATACTTTGGATGCAATTTTAGGTTTAAGTGCAACGTTGAAACGCGATCGGGATGGCGCGCTGTCGTCAGCCGGCTTGCGCATCCGGGACCACAAAGCCAATTATTCACTTATTTCTTGTGTTTGATTCAATACTTCCTTGAAGGTTTATTATTTTAATGTAATAATATTATAGTTAGATTGTTTTTAGTAAATTGTTGATTAAATTATTCCAACTTTTAAATCTTTCCGTTATGAACGCAAATGAACAAAATCCAAATAGGAAAATGTTTATTAGAACAATGTCGTTATTAAATAAAAATTCATCTTTAAAGTCATTGATTCATATAAATCAATGACTATATAAAGTTGAACGTTTACTCAATTTGTTTAATGGGGTAATAACCTATTGTAAAGACCGTAATTTTGCTATCCAGAATGAAATAATTTCCATATGGGCGCCAACCAAACCAATTTTGGGTTGATAAAAAAAGTATTAACTTTTAAATTTTAAGTTAAAAGAAAGTGATACTGTAAAAATAATAAAAATTGATATTAATAAAGCTATTGCCAATTGAAACGTCTAGAACATGACTCATTTATACTCAAAATTACATTAACATTTAAAATTTGAAGGCCTAATGCTTAATAAGGCAATACATATTTAACAGAGTTTTCTAAGTTGAAAGCAAGTTTCCTAACAAGTTATATTTAGATCAACCTAGGAATTAATAATAATGACATAAAACAAGATTAACCTTGGCCTATCCCTAACATGGGATAGGCTAAGCAATATACAATGAGTTCAATCAGGATCCTTAATTAAAATGATAGGTTTTACATAAAACATGATTACTGGAACAGTGTATTCAATTTGTGGACCTACATTTCAATTTAAAACTTAGAGACATTGCATTACAAGAAGATTGAGTAAATATACTAAAATAACTAAGATGAACACCAATCTATAAACATAACTGCATAATATCCTACGATCCTTAAACTATCTGAATCGGGATTCTTTCTAATATTTAAGAAATAAAATGGTAACACTGAAATCCAAGTAGGCTAATCAAATCATCGACTTTCAATTTCATATTATTCTATTATGATTTTATTGTCCAAATAGCCTACATTGGAATAAATGATCAGATAGACACAATTAGTATTTACTAATTATGATGTTTGAAATTTAGCAGTTTAAAAAATTGCAAGTTGATTCAAAGAAAACCAGCTTGATTCAACAAATTATTGCCCTAACTAATGATGCGGTAGTTGATTCTCTCAATTAGTATTGAATCAAAGAGTAAGTCCCAATTCAATCAAATTTGAAATTAAATTTGCATCTAGATAATAGTTTAATGTTGATAAGACTAAAATTATATGAAAACATAGTAGCCTACTTTAAAAAAAGCATAGGATGATATCTTAAAATAATTTATTCCAATATAGGCTATTTGGACAATGAAATCAAAATAGAATAATATGAAACTGATAGTTGATGATCTGATTAGCATACTTGGATTTCAGTGATAACATTTATTTTATTTAAATTGTAAAAATATATATGTAAATTTACAATAAATAGCAAAAACTGGCTTCTCAAGCGCTCGCCACTTGGGTGAGTCATCCCTGCACCGCCATCTTTGTAGTGGACGAGCGCGTAACAAGTGGCTTCCCCTCGGCGACAAGAAGCCCCTTCTATTGGTCTTATGTGTTCGCTGATTTAACCATACAAAAATAACATTATTTGTAATTTTTTCATATTTTTTGGATATTTTGTATTACAGTACAATAACTCTGGGTCTAGACAAGCTAGGAAGATCGGAAAGCCGGAAATACTATCAAACTCATGAAAATTTGGCTAATTATAATAGCTCAATTTGAAAAATGTTTTTTTTTTTAGATTTTAATGTCAATGATGTGGAAGAGAAAGATATTACCTACAATTTGAGACCAACTTTGCATTTTTATTTTGAGTAGTTACCAAGTTCTTAAAAAAATCGACAATTTCCAAGTACAGTAGAAAGCCTACATTACACTTCCAAGAAGAATTACAAATTAAGCTAAATGTTACAAGTATGAATTTGGGTCGTTTCAATGAGCCATTAGACAAGGTGTGAGAAGCCGTTCTTGAGTGAGGGGTTACAAAGTGGTATCCCATCAACCCAACCACCACCTATCTTGAAAAATTACAGTTCTACGAGCTGGTAAACTCGAAATTCAGATTGTTACTCAAAATACATATATGTAGTGTCTAAAAGAACATTTTTACCAATTGGAATTAACATTATTGTTGATTTGCTTGTGCACTAGCTTATGATGGAAAATGTAGAGATGAGGTGGGAACGCTTCACAGCATAACGCGTCGTTAATCCCCTTCCCACAGCCTTATCTTCGATCTTCAAGATACACATAATTGCCCAAACATTTAACCCCCTCCCCCCCCGAGCGGAGCTCGGTCTCCCGATATTGAAATGTTAAATGATATACTGTATTAGAAGATGATATGTACTATTACAGGGCATGCACCATTTGGTTTTAATTTTATTTCTTTGTATGCATTTTATTTACTCTTGTAATTTTTGTTTATTTTGTACTTAGTGATTACGCTTTTGAAATTTTTTTCAATTTTGTATTATTATATGCTTTATGGAAGAAAATAATAGGATTATCTGTATGATTCCGTATTTGTATTTTCAAATAAATAAATAAATATAAAGAAGAACGTACAGAGATAATCAAATAGATCGCGGTATTCAGTCACAAGCGCTTACGACTGCAGTTCGATGGGTGACCGTGCTTCAATGACTTGATGTTACAAGCTTCATTATCACTTACCCGGTGGTTTGGGATACACCCAAAATAGTGGATCGTCCATGTTCCCCGTAACATGGTTTTGACGGTGAGGTGGAACTACCTGTAAGGGTCTCGCCACCAATAAAGGTCATACGATTATTATTATTATTATTATTGCTGACCTCAAAACCTAATGGCTGGTATTAAGAGTACATACGGATCATTGATCAAGTTTGTACCGTACCTACTAAATATTGTAAAAGTCGTTTCCTGAAATTGTTTCTTAAGCTGCTTAGGTGCTCATATACATTTTGTTATACTGTTACATTTTTGTGTTTTCTGTGTTTACGGTAGGTGTTTTTGATATTCTCTTTTTATTATTATTATTAGTATTATTATTTTTTTTTTCGAATCACCCACTTTGGGGTACGTGGAATCAATCATTTTTTGTGGATGCTTCCTTGCGCTTCCTCCAATACTCCCGCATTCTCACCGATGTTGCCCTTCTCTGTTCCTCCGAGACTACTGTTCTTCTTCTAGTTTTAGGCTTTTCTTGGAATCTTTTATTCTCATCTTTTAACAACTCTCTCAAAATTATTTTGTTTCCAATTATATTTTCTGAGATATCCAATTCATTCAAATCAAGTTCAGCTTGTCTAAACCAGTTGCACTTTGTTTTCCTGTTTTTAAAAAGTCAAATATTTGTTTTGTTAATGTATCTTCATTTATTCTAAATATAAGGCCGTAAAAACTTATTCTTCTTTTTCTCATTGAGACTGAAAGCTGCTCGATTTTCTGGTAGAGAGTTTGATTTGAGATCAAATGCACTTCATTATTCTCAAATTTTGGTCCTACTATTTTCCTTAAATTTTTCTTTCTTTTTTTCTAAGCTTTCTAGTAATCCTGTATTTTTTAAATCTAATGTTTCTGCTGCATATAAGGCTTCTGGCTTTATAACGGTTTTATAATGTCTAAATTTCGAGTTCCAAGATAGTGACTTTTTATTATAAGTATTATTATTATTATTATTATTATTATTGTTATTGTTATTGTTATTGTTATTGTTATAGCTATTTTTATTATTATTGTTATTATTATTATTATTTCATATGTCTAGAAAGACCTCTTACTGGGATCTCTTACAAAGGCAAAAAAATGTGTGGAAATGAAAAAGATAGAAGGAGATAGAGGTAGATAGATAAAAGAATAAATAAATATAACAGAGAATTCTTAGCGATATTGACAAATGAAGTCACTCACTAAGATTATTGTTTCATTCAATGAATAGGGAAGTGATAGCAGCGAGCCGTAGCAGGAGATAGAGATAAGCTGCGTTCTCGTAGGTCCTGTTTGTAACGGTGACTGATTAGATTGGCCAGCAAAAAAGACACTGTTCTCTGCTGTAAAATCACTTCCCGGTGGTTCGGAACCCACCTAAAACTGTAGGTCCAACTCATCAATCATCATCATCATCCAACTCATCACCCACGCACAAATCTCAGACCTATGTGGGCTTCATCCTCAGAAAAAAAAATAATTCAGTACATCTATTCAACCTCAATCAAAATGATTCTCTCACACTACTCAAGTGTATCACGCAGTAACGCCTGCCTAAGGGTGCTTGCACAGTGGAGCATCCATCACTCCATGACAGATATCATCGCAAAATGAAACACATGCTGCAGATTGATGGTATTTATTCTGCTTCAATCTGACCATTCCACAGTATTGATTTTGGAATGGTGATCGAGAATTATCAAGTAATGTCAATTAACATGAACGTATTGCTATCAAGCACAATCGTAGAGCGATATAGTATTTTAATATAGAGTGAAATGAATGTATTCGTTTGGCAAGAGTTTAGATTACAAGGTTCTCTATCGTAATAAATGTTTCCGTTTGAACTGATTAATAACTAGAATGTTAATGAAAAATTAAGAAAGAAAATATTAATGAGGGATTGATTAAGGAGTTGAACTGATCCACCAATCTAATAACCTTGATAATTAATTAGATTATAAAACGGATTTCCCGGATCTTACATTACAAGACTGGCAAGCTTAAAAGAGTGAATTAAATAGAATTGTGGAACGTCGCCGAGCCCTGAAGCTATCAATCAGCCTGTAAACTCGCTCGTGCTGGTGAGCCTGCCTGCGTGTGAGCCTCGTAAGCCGAAGCAAAGTCACGGATTCAAGCCAGTAGACGGAGTAAAGGGCTTCGAACATTCATTTGTTTGGTGTCCAATACAGTCGACTTGTCTAAATATAGAACAAGACTTGCAAGAATCCAATCTTGACTTGTTTTCCTTTTTATCCGAACAAAAAAAGGAGTGGGAGAAAGCAAGGGGATCGAGGAGGGAGCAGAGGGGGATAGGATGAGTTGTAAAATAGAAAATTAACAACTTCTAATACATAATCATCCCGTTTTCTTAGACAATTTCTTGCTTGTTGTACGATAATCGGGGATATTGTAGTTATAAAAAAAAAAATTTTTGGGAACATAAATTGATACAAAAATTGAAATTATGTTAGTTAACAGATAAGTATTATAATATGGTGAAAAGGGGCGATAAAAGTGGATAGGGCTCAATTTATGACTTTTATGAACTTTTCAGGTGCGACCGCACTTGGAAAAAATGAGTGTCGATAAAAGATGTGAAGTTATATGAAAATTAAAACATTTTCAAGAATTCAGACAGTATTTCTGTATAAATTACGCTGATTTTCAACCGTCTTCCATACAAGAAGTTCTCAATTCCTCCTGTTTTTTTTTTTTGTTCTAGGTGATGAAATTCCTTGAGAAAAATCTGAAAGGAAAATCAATAAATGGGCTTCGTGATGCACTGAATCGAGCTAAAAGGAGGCTTTGAACCAAATTTAGTGTTTCTAATCGTTTTGTGAAATCCATGAGACTGGCACACACACACACACACACACACATACACCCTTACTCTCTCTTATTAGACAGATAAATTCATTAAACTTGAATGATTTGTGAACACGACCGAAAGTAACAGAGCAGCTCCTTTCCACGAAATAATTAATTAGACAAATAAATTCAATCAATGAGAGCCAACACAATTTTTTCTTTTAAATGGGATAGGACGATCCTAATTTTCAACTTCAGTGACCTTTCTCAATGATATCAGCGAAAAATTAGGAAAATAAGAGAGAAGGTGACCTTTACTTTTAGCGTGCTGCCCTTTCATTAACATGCCAAAAATCTGTGTGACTGTTTCCTGAACTTTCCCTTTTTATTACATGGCATTTTTCAGTTATTTTATTACAGTTTGTTTGTAATAGATATAATGTTACTAGCATTTTACCCGCTCTTGCCACGGGAATCGAGTTTGGAGTTTTTATTTTCTAGTAGGTAATATTTATGGTAGCGGTCACAAAATTACAAAATTGAGAAGTTTTTTTTTTTTTAGCCCACATAGGTCTGAGACCTATGTGAATTGGATGATGGTGCATGATTGATGAGTTGGATACAGTTTTAGGTGGGTTCCGAACCACCGGGAAGTGATTTTACAGCAGAGAACAGCGTCTTTTTTGCTGGCCAGTCTAATCGGTCACCGTTACAAACAGGACCTACGAGAACGCAGCTTATCTCATCTGATTGAACAGATAACTGCTACGGCTCATGGCTATCACTTCCCCAATAGCCATACAGTTCATCTGTTTGAAAGAGTAGTTCAAAATAGTCTGTTCTTTGGCACTAATGATATAAATTTCTAGTGTTTTTATAAGTAAACTACCTTCATAGCAACTTTTTAGCTCTACCCACCTGACTATTTCTGTTTTTAGCTCTTCAGAATAATGTATTCCAAAAATCCTTAATGCACACAATAAGTAAGCTTGCATGACGCTGGGTAATTATCAGCTTCAATATGGATACAGAACTTATCTGTTCCTTTGGCATGTAACGTATCGGTGTATCATCAATATCAGAATCATAGTGAAAATATCAGTATCATGTACTAGCTGTTCTATGAGTTTCCTGCATCTAACCCATTCTAAAAAAAATGCTGAAGTTAAAACATTAACTTTAAAAAAGGTAAATAGAAATAAAAGAATATTCTGATCCTCCAAACTTATACTTTATAAAATTTAAAGGCTGCTCTAGTTACCAATCCAGGCCCTTAAGAGTCTGCATCAACAAAGATTTTATTAATTAATGAACTTGCATCGAGGTTTCTCCAACTAGAGGGAGCCTTAAAATACATGAAGGGGTTTTCAAGTATTCCTTGAGAAGACTCAAGATCCGTTCATGAATCCTAGCCTCAATTTATTGCAGACTGGAATTCTGTAAAAAAAAGTAATTCATATGCTCAAATTTTTCTCGCTAAACTTCTAAAATTGCAACAATAGGAGAATGGTATAAATTGAAGACTTCATGAAAGCCTATTTAAAATTTTTGAATTCTTGTGATAATCTATTATTATTATTTGTTGAATTCGCACTAAATTTTGTTGAAAATATTTCAGATAGTGTTATAATGATTTTTAGAACTTTATGAAACTCAATAAATACAGTATCATCACATAGAGTACAAAATTCCTCCATTATCTCACAATTACTATTACAAAATAATAGGAAGATTGAGCTTACTATCGATAGCACTAATTCTAATCTGACCCCCTGGCCCTAGCCTACTCTACAGAATCTACAGAAAAAATCTATCAAATCATCCTTGAGAAAACTGAACTTCGGTTCATGAATCTTTGACTAATAGTTCCTTAAATAATAGGAAGTTAAAGCTAGGTCATGATAGCACTAATTCTTATCTGACCACTCTACTACACCTTAGCTTACTTTACAGCATCTTCCATTCAAAGCAAGCGGAGGTTTAGAGTGGTCAGTTTAGAATTCCCTTAATCGATATTCAATTTATGCTAAAACTCTCTATTGAAGATAAACATTTATGAGGAGTAGTATCTCACAAAACTCTAAAAATAACCTAAAAGTTACACAGACTCTTGATTCTTCTGGATCAATGATTTTTCCGAGAAATACTCAAGTGATTCAGAATGCCCTGGCAATCGAAATAATCCATGAGAAGAAATAATTTCACCAAAGCAGGATTGAAGTGGGCTCCGTTATTTTCACGTGGGATAAGTGCTGACCTAACGTTCGCTGTGGAAACTCTTCAGGTACAACTAAATTGAATGGAGTGTACACTCGTTGAAACTTCCATTTCTCTTTATATCTATATATTTCAACATAACATACATGTGTGCCTCTATTCTAACATATTTTTCAGCTATATTTTCCATTGTCTGTTGCCTTGGTTTTGCATTACTCATGAAGAGCAATGTATATAATGTATATAGACAGTTCTATTTATACGGTAGACTATATATATAATATATAAGAAACACGAGATCAGGCTTTGCGAATGGGAGGTTTTGAGTAGGTTGAATCTTTTTTATCGTTGTTTTTTTTTGTTCTCGTTATAGTTTGTGATCTGTTAGCGCGTTATTGAAGGAAAATGGACTGATATCATTGCTTACTAGAGATCTAATAAATTGGGTTAGGATGTTTATTCATCTATGAACATTGATAAGTTCATATACTACTGTGAGAAGGTGTTTGTTTCCCTTGGTAGAAGAGAGAGAAAAATTGTTTCTGTTTGGTTGAAAACCCAATTTTATATAAGAATTCATGTTCACTCAATTATTTATTTAACAACTATGAACGATTCATTCTTTACCAGTAGCCAATCCAGGGTGGATAAGGGAATGTATCCACCCTATGAAACTCTCAACTGACATTCAGATAAAAGCTTTATTTGTTTCTTTTATGCGGATGAGGACCTTCTGTTTAAGTGTTATTCACTTGATATCCTTCTCCAAAAATATTTCTAGATTCTTTCCTGCGTTGAGCATTTTATAAACATCAACTTCTGACCTTAGTCAATCTAGTGAGCTTTCAAGCTAAAAACAGGAGAATTCAGTGTTGAGGGAGCCATAATTTATAGTTGCAGCCCTGACATGGCACGTAGTATATCATCAACTTGATGTGTCTAGTCAGCAATATATGTAGCAGCCATCAGTTGACACAATACACACATAGTTTCTGTGTGGTTGGGGTGGGGGGGGGGGGGTTATTCAGAATATAAGATGGATAAGCCTGTAGAGAGACATATACAGAGAGAGAGAGAGAGAGAGAGAGAGAGAGAGAGAGAGAGAGAGAGAGAGAGAGCAGAGAGAATTCGTATGTGAGAGAGACAGAGAAAGTATACGGGAAGTGATACAGAGAGAGAACGAGTGAAAAAAGAGAAAGTGCGAGGGATAAGCGAGATAGAAGAAGAAATACAGAACGTTTTGCGTAGAATGAACATTTTCCATAAACTTCGTAAGTACAACTAGCCCACAAATTATTGGTAGTATAATGCGAGAGATAGAGAGAGAAATATAAAGTAGGCTGAGAGATTGATTGATTGATTGATTGATTGATTGATTTCTTTATTCATGCAAATAATAGTTGGACAGTTACTAGTATAAAATACAATATATAGGTATCACCAAGTATTATTACATAAAACATTATCAGTTACTTATTACATAAACTTTCAACTATATACAAACATGAAATTATTACTGAAAATGATATTAATATGATATACAGAAAAAAAAGGAAAAAAGCTTGGTGATACATTTGTATGAAAAGGCGAAGTTAGGGACGGTGTCCCTCTCTTACACTTAACCTAGAGAGAGAGAGAGAGAGAGAGAGAGAGAAAGAGAGTGTGAGAAAGAGAGAAAGGAAAAGAGTGAGACAAAGAGAGATAAAGATATTTAGTTAGAGAGAGAAAGATAGTTTGACAGAGAGAAAGAGAAAGTTAGTGTTGAGAGTGACTGATCGAAGAGAAAAGAGGGAGTGAGAAGGAGCGAATGTGTGAAAAATGAGAATGAGCTTGATGAGTTGACAATACTTAGACTTCAGTCATTATCTTGGTAGCAGCATATGCTAAGGCAAGGATGAGGCTGGTTAGGCATGTAGTAAATGACGCAGAGAATAACAGAATGAGAAGAGGGAGATAGTGTGAGAGTAAGAGAGTGAGTGAGTGAGAAAGATAATCCGTAAGCTGCAATAGCTCAGCAAGGGTGTGATAAATTTCCGGTACGCTGTCAGCCACTGCATGCCTAAAGCCCAAACCATCCATCAAGCATTGGACAGCCTTCATCTGACACGAATTACCGCAGTGTCACACAATGCCCCCCTCCACCTCCCGAAAATACCTCTGAGCCCCCCAAAATTCCCCACTTCTCTCCTCATTTCTTCTGAAACCTCCCCAAGCCTCTTCAAAGTCAGCTACTTGTCACCAAAAAGTTTACGAACAAACAGCACTAACTTCTCACCATACTTAACACTGAATTCATACTACTCTTTGGTCCCTATTCCACCACTTTGTTGACAAATGTAAATTTGTATACTCGCAAAGATGTCTGAGGTCTGTCAATTTAGAATTTAGTGATGCTGGAGGTGAACTTAGTTTTGTTGAACTCAAATAAACAAATTCTATATGAAATCTGTGACCTTTGAAACACTTTGTCGAATGATGGCTTGAATGCAGGAGGTAGCTCAAAGGTGTACAGAAAAGTATACGCACTCACCTATGTAGCCACACCCTGTTCAGTGGTGAAAGTTAACTATCAAGCATAGAGATTTAGAATTTTTCTCGATTGGCTTGGCATACTCATATAAAAGTGGAAGATCGGCGAGGAAAACAATCATAAACGAACTCACTCTTCTTTTGTGTAGTACACTCTTTCGACTACAACAAAACTTTGAAGTCTGAAGAGTGACCTACAGACATAATTGGCTATGGTAATATATTAATTCAATTATGTGTGACAAAATATGCGGGAATAGGTAGATAGCATTCTTCTGATGTGAAGGAATGTATTCATTCTCTTGGAGGTCTTTCTAACCAATTTTCATGAGCGAAAAATTATTCACTCTATGAAACATGTTCAATTTAATTTATTTACACAACACACGAATACAATAAGTATTGAACAAGAATATTTATTTCAAAAGATGATAGGGCTAAGTGGGGTGTGATGTCTGAAACCTTTCCAACTATCATGTACTAGGAAAGGCTATTGGGAAGGGAAGCGTAAGCAGGCAGGAAAAAGAGTATGGAAAAGGAAGAGTAGTTATGAGTTTCGTCTAAGAGAGTGGTCAGCCAGCCATCAAGTCCAATGGCAACCTCAGCAAGGAAGCAATTAGAAAAGCCTGTTTCAAATTAATCTATAAATTGAAATAATAATTTCTCTTGATCCAAACGATGATATTTTATTTTTTTCGTAACTTTGTTGTTGTTAATGTAATTTTTAGGGAATTTGTTTATTATTTTTGTACTTATGTGAATTAACTGTCTCCTGATTGATTCTATGTATCATATATCTGATATTTTATTGAAGTGTGTCTAAAGCAATAATGTCTGTTGATTAGGTTATTAGTGCAAGAAAAAGTACATATTCATAAATCTATATTGATGCTTCCTTAACTTAAAAGGCCTTTTGAGTGTATGCTTTTTAAGTTTTCATTGAGTAGAAAAATCCTCAAGGAACGTTCATGAATACTTGGATATTATCATGTAAATCAATACTTTAAATTCACAATCTGTATTTTTAATGACATATTTGAATATAGTAAATTTACAAGTAAATGCTGTGAATGAGGAATGAAATGAATGAGAAAGAGAAGTATAACTCTATGAATGAAAAGCGTGGAGGAAAATGGGGGTGGGGAGATAGATAGGGCGAATATGGTGAGAGGGAGTCTTGAATGACATATTAGTGGTACATGTATGCACACATGAATGAGGAAAGCAGACACAGATGATGTCAGAACAGGTGCCATGCGACGATGTACTGGGCGCAGCATGTATTTGCATGCTTGAATAATTCATGGCCACTGATGAAGGACATAAAGTGAAGGAGGCCCTTGTCCTTTTGGTCCTCCGGTCCTTCACTTCAGACACATTTGGCACTCATGTGAGCACATATGACAGACATTGTCCACACATGAACATGTGTTACCAATAGCTGGAAGCTGTAACCCAAGTAGGTATCAATCCCTATGTGATAATGAAGAGTTTGAGCAAATCGCCGTTAACTTTATCGTTACTGCTAAGGGTTCAGCTAAGGGGATTCTATTGAAAACAGTAACTGATACCAATAATTTATTTGTTAAAACTACAAATTATATAAACATAGATTGAAAATCATCCTACTGGAGTCAGTTTTGAAGAAGTTTGCTGCCCAACAAGTCATATTTATCATGTCTCCTCATTCTCAAGCCTCCTCAAATTGGTGCTGACTACGACATCACTATGATGAAAAAAAGCTTTAAATCACAATCTAAGGCAACACATTTGTTCCATGTCAATATTGCAGCTTCTAATTCATTTTTTGGAATTGTATTTGGCGGTTGAAATGTTACATGTTTAATTTGAAATCTGTGACGTTTTCCATGACAAAATACTTGATGAACAACATCCATGCAAAAAGGAAAGAATAAAATTTCTTCCAATTTTTCCCTTTTGATCTGTGATTCATATCATTTGAAGGCAGGAGATGTCATTGTTAGATGAGTCATGATCTCATTTCCAACAGACTTGAAATGAAGTGGGCCAGAAAAAATCAGAATGAGGAGACATGATGACTTGTTGGGCAGCAAAATTCTTCAAAACTGACTCTAGTAGGATGATTTTCATATAGCTTAGACTTTCTATCATCTCTTTCAGTTATGCATCATGGTGAAACTGGTGCTGATGACGATATCACTATGATGCAAGAAAGCTTCAAATCACAATCTAAGGAATTAGAAGCTGCAATATTGAGGCATGTTCTGTATAAATATTGCAGCTTCTAATTCCTTTTTAGGAATTGTATTTGGCGGTTGAAATGTCACATGTTTAATTTGAAATCTGTGATGTTTTCCATGCCGAAATACTTAATGAACAATCTAATATCAGAACTGACACTTAATTTCAATTAAATATATTATTTTCAGTTCTTTTTACTGGAGATTCTGGATGGATGCATTTCACTTCTAAAGAGAAACTTTGTGAGCCGTAGAGCTTCTATTTAGAAGTGAAAAGCATCCCGCCAGTATCTCCAGTAAAGGTGAGTAAAAATAATATATTTAATTGAAATACAGTGTCAGTTTTGATATTAGATTTAATTTGAGCACCCCGTTGAAAAGCACGGGTGAACCACTGGTATAAAATAATTTAAAAAAATCTTACATAATCGATGAGTGAGGAAGCAGGTTTCTGTGAATAAACACACCTAGTTGATTCGTAATTCGTATATGATCACGTATTCCTTATTGAATTTCAAACTTACCTCACCTAACACTCTGTTTCGCATTACGCCTCAGGCACTTCGCCCAAAACGCACTGAAAACCCAATCATGCTTCTACCTGTTGACCATTGCAGAAAATCGGAAACATTTCGGGTGAAGAGGGTTTGATTGGAGGTTTCTAGTTGTTTCGAGTGGTTGGGTGAGGAGGTTTTGGGGTGGAAATCGATAGTTAATTGGATTAGGCATCATCAACCCTTAAGGCAAAGCACCCCCCCCACACCCCTTACGCACCCCCACAACCGATTCGAATTAGATTGTTTTGGAGGTTGCCACTGACTTCTCTCACCACTTTGCTGCTGAACAATTCAGTTGTAAGACAGTTGTTGTTCCTCGTCCCTAACATTCTCGTTTTCTGAGCTCTTTCTGCTACATCGCTTCCAATATATGTTCATTTAGCGTAATAACAGCCAAATAGTGAGCTCCTATTATTGACCAATTACAGATGGATGAGCAATTGTTGAATAACTGAATTAGTATATTTATCGAATGAAACCTTACAGTCCCTGTAATTCTAATCCCCAAAATTCTCGTTTTCTTACCCTTTTTCCTATCACGCTTCCAATAAAAAATGTTCATTTCGCAGAAAAATAATATTCTTGGAAATAAATGTCCTTGACAAATTGCGCGTTTTACTCTTGTAATTCACGAGCCATCTGCTCAGTGAGTGATGTATTTCGATTTTCTTCTCAAATATTTGATAGCACAGTCGCGCAATTACTTGTATTCCATTTTTTTTTCAATAATAATTATAATTACATAACATTTAATAAAGAAATGAACAATTAATTATATAAACTTTGGTAAATCAATTTCCAAAGGAATAAATTTTGTTATAATTATGTCAGTTGTTAACAATCACATGTTGATTTGATTTCAGTCCTTTCGCTATAGTCGTCAAGTAGACATTGAATCAGTTTATGTTTAAATAATTATTAAAACTGTCATGTCAATTCAACTTATAAGCGGAATTGACTAATAGTAAACATATTTATTTTTATTTAGAGTTCCACAATATCAATCTAGAATCTAGAATCTTGAATTATTATACAATCTAGACTTATTCCATAATCTGAAATTATTCTAGAATCTAGAACAAGTTAAATGATTATGTTGTTTGGAATGATGGAAAGGTGTAAACCTTGAGTCTCCGTCATTGCTAGCCCTGCGCAACTTCGGCCATCTCTAAACATTTTTTGTCATCCTCTTGCAAATTTAGTTCTCTTCAAGAAAGATGATGACTGTATTGAAAGACGAATAAGAAAATACTTACTTTTAGAAAAAAAAATATTTTGTTAGATATTCCCATTAGAACTAAAAAGCTGCAAACATTTTGTATATTTTAGAAGATGACGAAAGTTGCACAGGGGTAGGAATGGAAAGAATCCGGTTTTCTAAACTCAACATGAACTCAAACAACATGATTCAAGAAATTAGCATAGCTAAATATGATCTACACTGAACGTCATTTTGTGACTGGGCTACATATTCATTGTATTTCAATAGTGTAGGAATTATTTTTTCATATTCCTTTTTTGCAAGATATCCTTCACTCCATTCATTCCCTTCCACCTTGACCCCACCCAAAGATATTCACGGTTACGAGGGTGTTACCTTGTACCAAAAGTATTACAAGGGTGAACATAGCAAAGCGAGCAAGGGTAATAAGTTGGACTGGAAAAATTTTCTAACGAGTCTAGGTATGAATGGTGTTCTACGGAAAACAGCGAAGGAAATTAAATATCAATGAAACTCGTATATTATGCTGTCAGATTCACAACTGTCATGGAGAGACACCATAAAAACTTATGTTTAGAGCAGAAAATATTTAATGTCAAAGCCTACAGAAACTTGATGTTTCATGGGTAATCATTGAAAATTATTGAGAGTAATAAAAATCAATTGATTCACAATTCAATATTCAGCTGAATCAAAATTCATAATCCTTGGAATGATACAATTATTCATGATGCACAACCACGAAATCTAAAATTTATTATACATTATAGAAGACACGAACACCAAAATCTGTGCAGAGTCGTATTACTTACGGGTGATGTCATGAACTGCGTCAGAGTTCCAGCAAGTGACATCCCAACTCATATTAAATGACACTCTCTCGCTCACACTCTCACTCTCACACACTCTCTCTCATAAACTCACTCTCTTACTCCCTCATATCATAATCACAAATCTTCAATGCCACATATTATCTCTTCCTTTTGAAATCTCTCACATATGAATCTAAGTTTCTTGGTTGATTCTCTTGGAGCTACGCACATACGTCAAACTTCCATGTTTGATGCATACATATGTATAAGAGTATTATAAATTTATGCACCTATGAGTAACTAACTAACTAGTCTTTCACACTGTCGCATATACTTATTATGTGTGTATGAATGTGTAGATACTCATAGCACACAAACACATATATATGTATGGTTGCTGCGGTATTCTTGGATATTTGTTCTGCACTGTTGAGCCGGGAAGGTCCGCAAGTATTACGAAATTATGCCTGAACGTTTCTTGTACTGCTTGGGGAATAGTTGGGGGAATGTGGATTATTCCGATTCTACACAGATTTCAATTCACTACATAAAATGTAATGATGAAAACAGTTTTAAGGGTGAAAAGACTGTTGTTTCTTAAAATTTGACTGTGTTGAGGGGGTTTGTCATACATTTTTCAACCTCTCTGGTATTGAATGTTTTTAAGATATTGAAATGTTATCTAACGCCACAATGAATTATTTTTATTTTTTTAAAAATACAGAAGATCACAAAGTTATCTTTTCTGTTTTGTTTTTGGGGACGATTGATCTCACCTACAAGTCATTGTGAACTTATTTTTTTAAAACTGAAACAAACCTCTGTAAATAGAATGATTTTTTATTTCTAACAAATAATCAGTTTTTTCGAAATGGATTTATTCTTATCAATCTATCTATGGATCTATTCACTTAAACTAAGTGATAGCCGCGAGCTGTAGCAGGTATCTGTTCAATCAGATAGATAAGCAGATAAGCTGCGTTCTCATAGGTCCTGTTTGTAACGGTGACCGAGTAGATTGGCCAGCAAAAAAGACACTGTTCTCTGCTGAAAATCACTTCCCGGTGGTTCGGAACCCACCTAAAACTGTAAGTCCAACTCATGAATCACCATCATCCAACTCATTACCCACGCACAGGTCTCAGACCTATGTGGGCTTCATCCTCAAAAAAAAAAAAAAAATTCTCTTGCGCAACTGTTTGAAATTATTGTTGAGAAACTTAACTTTTAGTTGGAATAAGAAATATGTCATTTTATTTCCTGAGTTTTTTCAGTTATTAAAAAAATCAAAAGTTTAAAACCCGAAAATTTCAACTCTATGCCTCTCTATTTCACAAAATAATTGATAGAAAAAATGTATTGATAAGGTTCTTGTATAGAGGAGTATCCACTCGATAGAGTGAGAGGCCACCGTCCTCTATAGAGGAGTAGAGGAGTAGAAGGAGTAGCCACCATCCTAAAATCCAACACATGCTGTGGGATAAGGTGGTCGGTCATATGTGTCATAAACAATACCATATTATACGTTTCATTTTGTAATGGTGATTACTATGAAGCATCGCATGCTCTTCTGTGCAATTACCCTGTGAATAGTCTTGTTTTTGAAATAAATTCAATTCTTGGACCACATTATTCAATGAAATTAATAATACAGAGTAGAATACACTTCTTTTTATGATGTATAGAATTCCCTATTGAAAATAAATGAACGACATGCCTTCATGATTCATTTATTCATGTTTCATTCAAGTCTCCATAGAAATTCTTCCTCATTTCAATGGATTCATAACATAACGGCACATTACTTTCTCGAACTAACAAAGGATCTCATACAAGCTTTCATATGCTTTGTTTGTGAACATTGTTCACATTTGCATTGTGGTTTCATCATTCATGCTGTTTTGCAGCGTCGGCAATATTGATAATTCTCCTTCCATTGCATTCCCAAGCTAATTGGCTGTCCATGTCCCGTTTATGAACAGTTGCCGTCATTTTTTTTCAATTCAAACCACAGTGCAAAGCTTGATTCCGGATTTTTCAAGCCAGACTTTGATCAATGTAGGCTGAACTGTGAGCAAGGAACATTTATTTTAGTGAGTATATACAAAAGTCTGGATTTTATCACCCATCATCCTATTACTCGACCAGATAATCTTGATGATGGAAGTGAAGCTCACGTTATTTAGATCAGAATATTCACAAAGAGAACTCCATTCTTCTTCGTCTTCTTCTTCTCCTTCTCCTTCTCCTTCTCCTTCTCCTTCTTCTTCTTCTTCTTCTTCTTCTCCTTCTTCTTCTTCTTCTTCTTCTTCTTCTTTTTCTTCTTCTTCTTCTTCTTCTTCAATAGATAACATTATGAAGGCCTAATGATAAGGCGCACAGCCTTAAAACAACGGAAACAGAGACACACCAACTGACTGCTAAACAAAAAGGTAAGGCAAGTGTTGCCAATTTGTGAGTTGAGGTTGGTGATTCTCGACGATCCACCACTGGCTTGGTTTCATTATCTGGCATTCTGGCAACGTCTCACCTTTTTCAGCTGCCTAATTTGATGGCGTGGAGTATAGTTTTGGATACATCGTCAATAATTGAGCTTTGTTAGGTTAGGTTCGGTTCGGTTAGGTTAGGTTAGGTCAGGTTAGTTTAGTTGATGATTAATTAATGATCGTTATGTAACTCACACCCCACTAAAAACGAGCTTCAAAAAGGCAGTCTTAACACAATCGTTGCACAAACTACTATTAAATGATTGAATAAAAAACTTTTTAAAGGGGGTGTACGTTTCAATGCCGTAAAAACTTTTGATTTTAAATTGTCCCCCATAGAATCAGCTGCTTCTGAAGTCATACTGAAAGAACCGGTAGTAACGAGTGCGGTTTTTTGCGAGCACCAATAATAGGCGACTTCATTATTGACGCTGTTGTGCGGAAAGGGACTATTTAGAAAGCAGCCACAACCGACGCGCGTTGTTTGGTTAGAAATTCGTTGTTTGCTTCCAGCTGCCAAGGAGGTTTACTTTCGTCCACTCATTTTCTCTCTCTCACCATTATTTCTCCCTCTCAAAATCTTTTTCCTTTCTCTCACACCCTTTCAGTGGTAGTGCTACTGCTCGTTCTCCTTTTACAGTGGCAGTGCGTAGCTGCAAACAGAGGAAATCGAGCAATTACTATTCCCAGCTCGAAACTACTCAAGTGTTTGCGAGATTCAATGACCGGCAACGCAACACTCTACCTCCTTCTATTTTTCTTCCTCCTTCTCTCCTTCTCATTCTTTGTGTGCTTGCTTATTTTCGTCTCAATTTCTATCTTCTTTTCTTTCTTATCCTTCTCTAAATTTCTCTTCCACTGCTTTCCCTATATTTTCTTTTTCTTCCTCTTCCACTTTATATTTTTTCTTTGTCTTCTTCTCTTTCTTCTTCATTATCTTACCTTTTTTCCTTTTTCTCCTTCCTCTTTTTCTTCTTCTTCTTTCTCCACCTTCTACTCATTTTTCATTTTCTTTTCTTGATCTTTGTTTCCTCCTTCACAGTCTCATTCTCATTCTCCGCCTCGGTTTCACTTCTTTTTCCGCTTCCTCTTCTTCTTCTTCTTCTTCGTCACGGTTTTCTCTTTCTCTTCTTCTTCTTCTCCTACTCTTGTTCATCATCTCCTCCTTTTTTTCTTCTTCTTCTTCGAGTTCTTCTCCTTTCTCTTCTTATTCTTCATCTTGTTCTACTTCTTCTTTTTCTTCTTCTTCTTCTTCTTCTTCTTCTTCTTCTTCTTCTTATTCTTTATCCTCTTTGTCTTTTTCTCCTTTCTCTACTTCTTCATTTCCTTTTTCTTCTTCCTCATCTTCTTCTTCTTCTTCTCCTTCTTTTTCTCCAACTTCTACTTTTTCGTTTTCTTCTTCTTCTTCTCCGTCTCTTTCCTATTCTTCGTCTCTGTTTTCTTTTACTCCTTTTCCTTCGTTTTCATCTTGTTCTTGTTCTTCTTCTCCTTCTTCCCCTTCTTCTCATTCTCCTTCCTTTTCTCCTCCTTGTTCTTCTTTTCCTCCTCCTTCTTCTTCTCCTGCTTCTCTTTCTTCTTCTCCTCCTCCTCCTCCTCCTCCTCCTCCTCCTCCTTTTCCTCCTCCACCTCCTCCTTCTTTCCTTTTTTATTTTTCTCCTTCATCATTGTTTATATAAGCTTTTTTCAAGTTTTCTTCGCAAAACCCAATTTCTTGCAACCAGAAGAGCTTGCAATTTCCTCATGTCTTTGCAATTGTGCACTTCAAATCTTTTCTTGGATACTTGCTGAACACACCCAATATAATTGGGAGTATTCCTTGCTGGCTATTTACCGTCTTTTTACTTCTTTACTTCTTCCGCTCTTTCCTCTCTTTTTCTTCTCCTTCTTCTTGTTCTTCTTCTTCATTGGGTACATTTCTATGTTAATTACACAATTGGCAACCCAAACTGTTTCCATCTTTATTCTCCCCATTTCATTTCTCCTGTTTCCTCATTCACATCTTCTTCATTGTTCTACACATTTCATATTTTACATAATCATGTATCCTAGTATCATGTATGCTTACAATAAATATTTCATTCCTCATTATTTCCATTGTTCTTGTTCACAACATGTGTTGTTTACTTCTTATTTCTATGTGAAAAAAGCCAAAAGAGAAACAATGATTACGATAGAGCGGCCTCATAGAGCCACTCAAATGCCATCCATCCCTACACACCTACAGCCTCCAGTTGGACTCATTTGGAAAAACCAAGACTCATACAAATTCTCTTCACAACAGTTAGTTTGTTAATAGGTGTTCTCGTTTAGAGAAGAGAAGCATCAAAAGGAATTCGGTTCTTTCAAAAGTTACCTATTGGTAGAGAAGTTATTAGTTCTTTAAAGTGTTGAGTTGTGGGATATTTACTCTATTCCAGATTATTTAAACAATAGATTTCAGACACTGGTCTGAATAAAGTGAGTTGAAAGTTGAGTCCTCCGCTGGCAAAATAGTGATAGCCGCGAGTCGTAGCAGGTAGGCCTATCTGTTCAATCAGATAGAGATAAGCTGCGTTCTCGTAGGACCTGTTTGTAACGGTGACCGATTAGATTGGCCAGCAAAAAAGATACTGTTCTCTGCTGCAAAATCACTTCCCGGTGGTTCGGAACTCACCTAAAACTGTAGGTCCAACTCATCAATCACCATCATCCACTCATTACCTACGCACAGGTCTAAGACCTATGTGGGCTTCATCCTCAAAAAAAAAAATAGCGTCGATGTCAAATAGGATCTATCCCTCGACGTGATCACCAAAAAATACGCATAAAAATTGTCAAAATTAAAATTGTATCTGTGTGTCTACATTAGGCAACCATGTTGAACTAGTCAAGGCCTACGTTGCCCTCGTTTTCTCCAGCTAAGGGCTGAACTCTTTAACTTATTTTATTCAGATCCTATTCTTGAAGACTAACCATATCTCTCTGACTTCATAACCTATATTTCAATCAAAAGTTAATTATCAGGATGCTATTTGATGCAAGTAGGCCTTATCGAATGAAGTTTGGGCTGTCATCAAAGAACCAAAGTTGTAAAAAGGGGTGGACAGCATATCGTCAATCAGAATTCCGATCAAGTTTCGACAAAACACCCACCTGTCATTAGCTGCATGCGAGACCACCACTCACCACTCACCTCACCTATCCTCACCACTCACCTCACCTATCCTCACCACTCACACCTTACCTCACTACGTCCCTCACCAGACTGCTGTTCAAAGTAATTCTGACGTCGTGTTATTTTCATAGCCGACTGGACATTAGTTACAAACAACACTCTCAAAATCCTTCCCCCACCCTTATTAAACCCTCAAAAGCCTTTCACACCCATCCCCCGTCCTTCAACACTCTTCCTCCACACTTCCCCCAACACTTACCGCACCTGTCAATACAACCCACCTTCTAGAAACCCCTATAGTTACCATCAATGACACCCCTTAGTGTTGGCGATACCCTGATGACTCAATCTCTTGCGAGAAAATTACTGTTTTCAGTTTCCCTGAATTATTTAGCAGGATGTTTTGTGGTAGAATGTCGTTCTAAATTTATGACACATCGATCCAATAATGAGCTTATTGGCTCACTACACGTTGTAACAATTTTCCACTCAGTTTTCCGATCTTATCTTCAACGGTTCTCTGTGATACTTTACTGCTTTTAAAAGTTGATTCTTATTTATTCTATTCTGGTGATTCTTACAGTCACCTTAATAGGGTAGCTGATGAGGGAGTGAAATCAGTCAACTGATGTTATTTCATCAGTCATTTAACGAACAATTTCGTTCATTTGATGAACAATTTTGATCGGATTAGTTGAAAACTTTTGACAGGATTTGATAATGTGTGTTGGAAACAAACATTTCTGCAATCCAACACCAATTCTATTTCACTAGTTGATATTCCACTTCCCACTGGAATTCTCAACAATTTTAAATCAAGAAATCGAATTTGTTTTACTTGAGTCGAAACATGTTTACGGAGGAGAGTCTATCATCAGTGCCTGGATGATCTTGCACGTCTCTTGTCAGTTCTACCACTGAATGAATGATTTGTGTCATTGATTAGGAATTAGCTTGAAAAAGTATTATGATTTGTAATTAATTTTTTAATTTTGTGAATCGAGTCTGGATTATTGGCCTGTGCTAAGTAATAGATGGTGTTTTTTTTTTTTGTTTGGTCTTGAAATGTAAAATGAGTGTTCAGTAGGAAGTCAATCATGAAGTAGAATGCAGCATGTTTAAGTTGTACTAGCAATTTACCCGGAAATCCAGTTTGGAGTTCCACTTTTCTGGTAGATAACTTATGGTAGCCGTCACAAAACTATGATGTTTGAAAGGGCGAGTGGAATTGCAGTGCTGCTAGCCGTACAGTTATAAAATGGAAGCGCACAAATAAGCTGTGTTTTTCGATACTGCAATCATGATACAGATCTAATCTGTTGCTTTGGCTTGTGACATATCGGCGTATAATCTATCTATGGTGACTTATCAGGTATCAGCTGCTCTATGAGGCCTAGCCTTTGTGGGAAGGTATGCACAAAACATATTCCTTAAAATAGAGAACTGAGAAGAGATAAGTTCATGCGACCGACCAGTCTTCTAATAGTACAATTAAACTGCTAGACAGACAAAAAACAACAATTCGGACTTCACAAGTAGTTCTTTTGACTTTAAGCAAATTTAATAGTTATATGAATGATAAAAGTATTATTAAAATGAGAAACTCTCCGATCCAATAGCTATAGTGACTATACAATGATTTTGAGTCAATAATGCTTTTGAGTTGACGTAACTTAATGAATAGACAAGATGATTAATACAATAGATATGTTACCGGATTGTACAATAAAGACTATTGATGTGATAGGTAATAACGAATGAGAGCTCGGATCTGAGAGATGAATAAATAATTATTACACAAAATGGCGATGTCTTGGCCATTGAGGTCACTCTCACACTCAACCTGCTTGGTGGTTCACTATCTTAATCGGAGATCCTTTATAATGTCCATAACGTGGCTCAAAATGCGAAGTGTAGAGGTCTCCCCATCCATAAAAACTGTCTACTTTTAATTCTCCATTACAATGATATCATCATTCGACGCAATTCTTTTCATTGTCGTATTATTCTCCCAACAAAAATAATGGTACATCTAGTAGATGAACTACATTGCATCTGTGACCTAATTCATAATAACGGGTGACGTCATGTACATGTTACCAATAGCCTGAGTCTTAGAATAGCCTGACTTAACAGCACAATATGCATATTCATAGCACTTGGCTGCATGAAGAGTAACCGGCGAACCCGACGACCAAGATTCATTATTCATTGAGGCCAAAAGAGCAACGCTTCCGCTATATAGTACACTATGATCATATATAGATATAGTAAGCTCATGTAGATCACGTGACTAGCATGAGTTTTGCAAGGGATGATGGGAAGGAGTGGTAGGTAGGAGGAAAGAGAACTGTAAGGAAGGAGATGAAGTGGAAGAACGAGGGTTAGAGTATGAGTTGAGAAAGGATAGATATGGGAGAAAATGAGATATGAATAAAGAGGGGAAGAAGAAAGTAGAACGGTGCAGTAGGAGGACGAGAAAGAGGTTTAAGAGGAGGAAGGTGAGGAAGAGGTGGAGAAAGAGGAAAAGGATAAAGAGGAAAAGGTGGAAGCGAAGTAGAGGAGGATGAGGACGAAGAGGTGAAAGGTGGAAGATATGGAGGAAGGGAAGAGGATGAAGAGGGAGAGAAGGAAAAGGATGGTGGATCGGTGTAAGAGGAAGAAGAGGAGGATGAGGAAAAAGAGGAGGACGAGGAATAAAGAAGGAGAAGAGAAAGTAAAAGAATAAGAAGAAGGAAAACGAACAACCAAAAGAGGAGGAATTTGAAAACAGAAGAAGTGAGAGAAAGAAAAGGGGACAGATATGCGATGATTAGTGGGAGAAACAAGTGAAGGAGAGAAGGAGTAACTGTAAATAGGCGTGATGAGGAGTGTGAATGGGTGGTGAGAGGATGGATGCGGATGAGGAGGAAGTGGTGGAAGAGGAGGAAGAGGAGGAAGAGGAGGAAGAGGAGGAAGAGGAGGAAGAGAAGGAAGAGGAGGAAGAGGAGGAAGAGGAGGAAGAGGAGGAAGAGGAGGAAAAAGAGGAAGAGGAGGAAAAAGAGGAAGAGGAGGAAAAAGAGGAAGAGGAGGAAGAGGAGGAAGAGGAGGAAGAGGAGGAAGAGGAGGAAGAGGAGGAAGAGGAGGAAGAGGAGGAAGAGGAGGAAGAGGAGGAAGAGGAGGAAGAGGAGGAAGAGGAGGAGGAAGAGGAGGAAGAGGATTCAGATTCAGATTCAGATTCAGATGACTTTATTTGTGCAAATTTACAATGTATATGAATGATAAAAGTATTATTAATATTAGCAACTCTCAGATCCCCTAGTTGAAGTGAAGTACAGTTGTTATTAAAAAGTAAACATAATGGTTGAATAGTTTTAGTAGAAAGGATTAAAAATACAACAAGTATATATTTTAAGGTATAATACAACAGAAATTATGGATGTGATTGTTTGAAAAAAAAAAAAACATAATAAAGATAGAGCTTGGATCTGAGAGATGAATTACACAAAGAGGCGAAGTCTTGGCCATTGAGGCCATTCTTACACTTAACCTTTTACCTGAACATGTCATACTAGTTTACATTGATGTGAATCAAATTGTCTAAAATGAATTATCTAAGTTGGTATAATCAATTCAAATGAGATAAATTAAAATTTAAAAATTTAACATGTATACATCAAAACAAAAAATAAAAGCATATTAAAAATAATTTGTGGATTCAAAAAAGAAGTACTTAAAGATGAATAGATAAATAATTTAGATAATAGATAATAACCTAACCTAGCTTAAAGGATTATAGTATCATTGATCATGCAGTTGCCTCAAGGCCGGACAGACGCTGCCATTTTCTCCAATCGATGTCTCCTCAGAGACAGGGAGAAGCCCGCTCGGCTCTCCTGATTCCTTATTGAAAGTGGGAGTAGATTCCAAGCACGACAAGCGCTGACAACGAAAGACTTAGTATAAAGTGTCGTCCGGTGATTTGGTATCCTAAGAGTTCTGTCACCATTTCTGGTGTGGGAAACGCTGTTTCTCCTACCTTCAGACACAAACTTGAAATCATTTTTAAAATATTTAGGAGTCCCACTGTTGAGAATGCTCTTTAGAAGTTTAAGTATTCTGATAAGCCTCTGATCAGGTAATTTTAAGGTGTTACTATGAATGTAGGATTGGGTTATATGCTCATGACGTTGTAAGGAGTAAACAAAACGCATGCAGTAGTTCTGACTACGCTGCAACCTTTCATTAAGTGTTACTGTCATATCGTTAATAACTGAATTGCAGTACATAAAGTATGGGAAAATGAGAGTTTTGACAAGTAGTAGTCGTATATGCCTGGGAAGGATGTCTTGCATTTTCTTCAAAGAGTGCATGGCAGAGAAAACTCTTTTGCAGGTGCCTACAACATGTTCAGTCCAGTCAAGAGTAGTATTCATTATGATTCCTAAGTTTTTTACTGATTTGCAATATGAAATACTAGTCCCATCAACAGTGATTTTTGGAATTGATTGGAAGTCTATGCCATTGATTAAACGTGAGCAGCCAATTATTATAGGTTGAGTTTTAAGTGGATTGAGTTTGAGGCCATTCATTTTAGTCCATTCAGTGATTTTCACTATTTCTTCATTCATCTTATAGATGGTTTGTTGAAGATCTCTAACAGAGCAACTAGAATAAATTTGAAGATCATCAGCATAGGTGTGAAATTTGGAAAACCTGATTATGGAAGAAAGATCATTTGCATACAGTGTGAATAGAAGGGGGCCAAGAATTGAACCTTGGGGGACACCATGAATTACATTTTTCCACTCTGATTGCAATGCACCATCAGTAACACACTGCTTTCTGCCTGCAAGATAAGAATGAAACCATTTTACAGCTTTATGACTGAAACCAAGGAGGAGTAATTTGTTGAGAAGGATCCGGTGGTCAACAGTGTCAAAAGCCTTGGAGAAATCGAACAGACACAGTATGGTACACTTTCTGTGATCCATAGACAACCTGATATCTTCAGTAACACGCAGTAGAGCTGTTTCAGTGGAATGGAATTTTCTAAAACCAGACTGGAAGTTATGAAGTTTGTTGTTTTTTTCAAGGAATTCCACTATTTGTGAATGAACGAGTCTTTCAAGTGCTTTGGAAATTGCTGGCAAAATACTTATAGGCCTGAAGTCTTCAACTTTAGTAGGACTTGAAACTTTGTTAAGTGGGCGAACATGAGCATATTTCCAATTTTTAGGAAAGAGACCACTTTGAAGGGAAGCGTTAAAGATGTGAGTTATTACAGGAAGGATTGCAAAGAGAATTCTCTTGATAAATTTAATAGGAATTTTATCTGCACCCATCGCATTGCTGTGGATATGCTGGATAGCTTGAAGAGCCTCAAGCTCAGTAATTGGACGAAATTGAAACTGGGAGGCCATTGGAATAGGAGTGTTGGAAACTTGATCAATTAGGCTTTCTAGATGATTTTCAATGACTGTCTCATCACGTTGAGAAGATTGGGATACAAAATGTTCATTAATATCATCAAGTGAAAGGTCGATTTGGGTATGTGATTTTTGTTTTCCAATTCCAAACTGTTTTATACCACGCCATAACGATGATGAATTAAGTCGGTTTTCAGTTATAAAAGAGTTCATGTACTTAATCTTAGAGTTGCGAAGTTCTTGTTTTACTTTGTTACGTAAGCGTCTGTAAGTGGTCCAGTTTTCAATGTCACCTGTTCTTTTAGCTTTCCTATGAGCTGAGTCCCTTTGTGCCATGAGCTGCAATATTTCTCCAGTTATCCATTTAACAGGTCGTTTACTATTAATTCGTTTAGTCACAGTTGGTGCGTGCTTATCATATAGATTCAAGATCTTGTTTTCTAGAGTAGTTGCCATTTCATCAACTGACAACAGAGTTAATATTTCGTTCCATGGTGTTTGAGCTACATCAGTCATAAATGCTTCTTCGTCCATATGTTTGAAATCTCTGAAAGTTATAAATTTTGGTACAGGCTTAGGAGCTTTATAGGAGAGTACACAGTAAATCAGATCGTGACCAGAAATAGCTGGAACTGAGATTTGGCTCTTGTGAATCACCTCATCAGGGTCGCTAACAATTAATAAGTCAATAAAAGTGTCAGATACGTTAGTATGGTGAGTGGGATTTAGTGGCAGTATGGTCAGATTGAGACATTCAAAAATAGTTGTGAGTTGGGTGTAGTCAAAGTTATGATGGGCCATGTTGAGGTCCGTATTCATATCTCCCATTAGTAGGATACGACTGTAATTAGGCATGAAAGACAGCAGAGCATTTTCAAAGTCAGTAAAGTAACCAATCTTTGGAGGCCGATAACAGACACCAAGTAACAATTTATCAGACCTAGACAAAGTTAACTCCAATAACATGTATTCTGGCCTAGCTTCACCTGGTAAGGATTCGGACACAGTAAGTATTTTTGCCTTGATGCCGTCTTTAACATACACTGCAACACCTCCACACGCTCTATTCAACCTATCGTTACGGAAAATATTATATCCTGTTATAGCTACTTGAGATGATGAAATACTTGGTTTTAGAAAAGATTCAGAAATTCCTATTACATCAAAGTTGTTGAACCGGAAGATTGCTCTAAGTTCGTCAATGTGACATCGTAGTGATTGTACGTTCAAGTGACGAGCCCTAAAATAATTTTTATCATAAGGCAGAAGATCATTTGATAATATAAGCCCAGTACCGATTGAACTGTTAGGAGTGGAAGAGATTGAGGCCGAGCGAGCTGGTGTGTTAGGAAGCGACATCTAGAGGACTGCCGACCTGCATCAACCCAACCCAGAAGCAAAGCATGATCACTAACACCAAATTAAACCTAGAATAACTTAACCTAAGAAAATTAGAATTAAAATGGTTTGTCCGCATGATGGTAGCGTAGTAGTCGAATCAGCTCCAAGCAAGAAAGTTCTTCAGTTGAAATCATTTAGTGTTCAGTTTTAAAAGCGAGGAACAAGGGTAGCCGAGAATAAGATGCCCAGTAGCAGCCGGATAAAATAGATGCAGCCCTAGGTATAAGCAGTGTACGAATCGTTTCATCGAGGGAGATGTAGTGCTCCAGATTGTTGGGAGTGTTGCCATTAAACTGCAACAATAAAGAAAAGAGCCAGCAGAAACAGACCGCAAAGATTCAAGTAGCCTACAGATTATATTAGGTTCAAGTAGATAAGACGAAATAGATGGCGTGAAAGAGAGAAGAAAAAAAAAAAAAAAAAAAAAAAAAAAAAAAAAAAAAAAAAAAAAAAAGGTTGAAGACTCATGGCGAGAATAAGGAATGATTAGGACGGATGGTGAAGTGTGACGAAAATGAGTGCGAGGAAGGGTGGCAGAGATAGCACGGAAAATAGTTTTGACAGGGATGTATTTTGGTATCGTATGTAATGGCTGGTAAGGAATGGGAGATAAGGAAGCTTGGAAGGAATTACTTGGCATCGACAAAAAAAAGATAAAGTTGTACCGATTAAATGAAGAGAGAAGAGTTACAGGAGTGATGGTAGGATAATATCGAGAGCGAGAGAGAGTGTGAGAGAGAGAGCCCATAAGGGGAGAGTGATTGTAAGAGCATGACATTGTATCACAGTGAGTGCGAGTGAGTATGAAAAGGAGGGGGTGAGTAAGCGAGTAATGTATTGTTCCTAATTACCACAAATTACGGCATATTATATATATATATATATACATACATTTTTTAGAATCAATCTAATTTGAATGAGTTACTAACTACTGTTGTCTTTTTTCTCTCCTAAATTATGCGAGATGTGGAGAATACAAGCTGCAATCACTCGCCCTGCAGAGTTAAACAGGCATTTTATAGCACAATGTGACCAAGGTGAGATATATATAAATATCTCAGATATAAGTCAGATAATCTTTGCATATTGATACAGTGTGAAAAATTGAGAGCATTAAAAACAATAAAACGGTTGAAGAAGAAACATCAGATGAGGTAAATAAACGAAAAGTATTAATTATAATGCGTAATGAATTGCAATGATCAATCAGTCAATATTGGGTTATATCCCACCTATCATGTATAGATTTATAATTTCTAGTTGACTTATAAACATGTATTCATGAAATTGGAAGCCATTTAGTTTCCATTTTTAATTGGTCAGAGATTTAGCAATAAGGCCGCAGAGTGGATATATTTTAGATAAAGCTATCAACTTCAGTAGATTATGCAAATTATAATGATTTTTTGTGGTGAGTAAGCGGGGCTTTTTTTATTAAATAATTACAATAAAACCCTAAAAAAAATAAAAGAAAAAAAAAAGAAAAAAAACTCCGAGCAGAAACTGCGACCCACGCCACGGCGCGAGAGCCGCCCCACTCCGCCGCAAAGAGCACCGCCACACGACACACAGTGTACTGTGGGCCTCCCGACGACGCCCTCCACAACAGAGCGAAACGGCCGCCACGCTATAATGCGTGTCACAACCCCCATCCAAAAGCGTCCTTCAAGTCTTCATTATATACTAGTGGAAACAAGATGGATCTTCAACATCATAAATAATTTATTTATATTCTAATTAAGAAGAGTGAGTAATTTAAAAAGAGAGATTCAGATTTAATTGAAATTGGATTGTTAACTGATTGCGAACAGTTGGGCCTAAGAATTAAATTATTGAGAAGGGGGCATCTATATCGACTACTATCACATTTTTTTTTTTTTTTTTTGTTAGAAACTCACCGTATTCTTGCGAGATCCGAGAGTCTTTCGACCGTGTGGACTCTCCTGTTCTCTCCGTTGCCGGTGGCGATTTTTATGCGACCGTCAGACGACCAGACCGCCCTGATCCCAAAACGGTCCGCAGCGGCATTCAGGATGGCGAGGCGATGTTTTGTGAGATCCTCTCTGATGGTAATGTTCGTCCCCTTCAGCTTCCGCTTTGCGTCGAACACCATCCGGCGGGTCCTGTAGCTGCAGAACCGGATGATGATAGGGCGGGGGCGTCCGTTGGTTTTTTGGCCTGGCGTTTGAGATTTTCCGACTCGGTGAGAACGGTTGATGTCCTGGAGCTGCACGTCAACGTTCAGTTTTTCCTTGAAGATCCGCATGGCCAGGATGTCGGTGTCTTCATCTTTACTCTCAGGAACTCCAAAAATCCGTAGGCAGTGTCGTCTGCCATATTGCTCCAGGTCGTCGACCTTGAGCTCCATCTTTTCCTCAAGGTCGATGAGCTTCGTTTTCAGAAACTCATTCTCTTGTCTCAATTCCTGTAGCTCCTGCATGACGTTTTTCAAAGCATTCGCTACAGCAACTTCCACCTGGCCCTTCATTTTGGATAAAATTTCTTCGGCTAGGCTATTTTTGATACTACTCGGGCTGGTCGGCTGGTCGACGAAAATAGAATTCTCCATCGACTGTTGTTGCTGCTTGGAACGAGCGCTTCCTCTACCCATTGTACTCAAAACTTGTGCGACAGGTAGCAAATTGGGTAGGGCTGTGTAACGGTGAAACTGTGAGGTACTAGAAATTTACTATTTACACGATTATAAAAAAAACCCGCTAACGATTATGATAAACTTTTATATATTTGAAAACAGCACAAAAAACTGAACACTTAGATATAAAATTAAAGTTGATTTGAACGAGAAAACCCTGCGAAAATGTTAGTTGAACACGGAGCCGAAACGAAGCGTGTCTACTCACTAGGCATCACATAGAGAGAGAGTGAGGAGGAAGAGGAGGAAGAGGAGGAAGAGGAGGAAGGGAGGAAGAGGAGAAAGAGGAGGAAGAGAAGGAAGAGGAGGAAGAGGAGGAAGAGGAGGAAGAGGAGGAAGAGGAGGAAAAAGAGGAAGAGGAGGAAAAAGAGGAAGAGGAGGAAAAAGAGGAAGAGGAGGAAGAGGAGGAAGAGGAGGAAGAGGAGGAAGAGGAGGAAGAGGAGGAAGAGGAGGAAGAGGAGGAAGAGGAGGAAGAGGAGGAAGAGAAGGAAGAGGAGGAAGAGGAGGAAGAGGAGGAAGAGGAGGAAGAGGAGGAAAAAGAGGAAGAGGAGGAAAAAGAGGAAGAGGAGGAAAAAGAGGAAGAGGAGGAAGAGGAGGAAGAGGAGGAAGAGGAGGTAGAGGAGGAAGAGGAGGAAGAGGAGGAAGAGGAGGAAGAGGAGGAAGAGGAGGAAGAGGAGGAGGAAGAGGAGGAAGAGGAGGAAGAGGAGGAAGAGGAGGAAGGGAGGAAGAGGAGAAAGAGGAGGAAGAGAAGGAAGAGGAGGAAGAGGAGGAAGAGGAGGAAGAGGAGGAAGAGGAGGAAGAGGAGGAAAAAGAGGAAGAGGAGGAAAAAGAGGAAGAGGAGGAAAAAGAGGAAGAGGAGGAAGAGGAGGAAGAGGAGGAAGAGGAGGAAGAGGAGGAAGAGGAGGAAGAGGAGGAAGAGGAGGAAGAGGAGGAAGAGGAGGAAGAGGAGGAAGAGGAGGAAGAGGAGGAAGAGGAGGAGGAAGAGGAGGAAGAGGAGGAAGAGGAGGAAGAGGAGGAAGAGGAGGAAGGGAGGAAGAGGAGAAAGAGGAGGAAGAGAAGGAAGAGGAGGAAGAGAAGGAAGAGGAGGAAGAGGAGGAAGAGGAGGAAGAGGAGGAAGAGGAGGAAAAAGAGGAAGAGGAGGAAAAAGAGGAAGAGGAGGAAAAAGAGGAAGAGGAGGAAGAGGAGGAAGAGGAGGAAGAGGAGGAAGAGGAGGAAGAGGAGGAAGAGGAGGAAGAGGAGGAAGAGGAGGAAGAGAAGGAAGAGGAGGAAGAGGAGGAAGAGGAGGAAGAGGAGGAAGAGGAGGAAAAAGAGGAAGAGGAGGAAAAAGAGGAAGAGGAGGAAAAAGAGGAAGAGGAGGAAGAGGAGGAAGAGGAGGAAGAGGAGGAAGAGGAGGAAGAGGAGGAAGAGGAGGAAGAGGAGGAAGAGGAGGAAGAGGAGGAGGAAGAGGAGGAAGAGGAGGAAGAGGAGGAAGAGGAGGAAGAGGAGGAAGGGAGGAAGAGGAGAAAGAGGAGGAAGAGAAGGAAGAGGAGGAAGAGGAGGAAGAGGAGGAAGAGGAGGAAGAGGAGGAAGAGGAGGAAGAGGAGGAAGTGGAGGAAGTGGAGGAAGAGGAGGAAGAGGAGGAAAAGGAAGAAAAGAGAAGAGATGAGTAAAAAGAGGAGGAGCGAGAGAACAAAGAGGAGAAAGATGTGGATGGGAAAGTAGATGGAAAAGAGAGGCGAAAGGAGAGGCGAAAGGAGGAAGAATAGAAGGAGACGGTGAAGGGTGAAGAAGGAGGAAGAAGACAAGGGTGAGGAGGAGGATGATAAGGAGGATGAAGAGGTGGAGGAAAAGTTTGGAAGAGTAAGAGAAACAGGAAGAAGAGTAGTAATAGGAGGAGGTCGAGGAAGAAGGGAAAAAAGATGAAGCCGTGACAGATATTTGAAAATGACGAAGATGCGAAAAGGGTTGAAGAGCAGTGAGGAGGTGAAGAAGAAGAATCGATGGAAGAAGAAGAAGATTATGAAATTTTTGAAGAAGAGGAGGAGGAGGGAGAATATTTGGAAGAGAAGGATTTGTAGGATGTGGTCGAAGAGGAAGAAGAGAATTGGACGAATTGGTGATGAAGAAGATGAATAAACAGGCTAACAGGCCAATAAGCAAGCAAGCAAATTTCCATAACTATGCACGTTAGCGCCGGCCACGGATGGTTAGGAGCTGCAATATCGTGTGCACTTCAAACCATGCAGCGTAGATGACGTTCGCTGATTCATAGTTGAAACAGTTTTCGGCCATTCGGACGAGGGGAATTCCCTCGAATACCGGACATTGTGACCCCGTTTGATCCGGATTCCGCGATTGTTTGATTCGGATCGGTAATTCCGGAGAGCCGATTTACGGCGCTGGAGTACCGGACCGGAATTTCCGAAATAGCCGACGATAACTATCATCAATTAACACTTGGCTCCTTTATTCAATTGCTTGCTGCCAGCTTGTTCTGTGGAAAATTATTGCTGCGCTAACACCTGATTTGTAACCCTTCATTAGATGGGTGTTGTAATTATCAGACCACTATTGGTACTGCGGTAGCGGGGCCACTCATTACTTATTTATCACCCGCAGTCGTAACAGTGGTTTAGAGAACGAATATTTGGAACATCATAAACGGGGAATAGATTTGATCACCAATTTACAAATTTTGTACGTAAGTGATCCAAAACAATGTGATTAACATTACAGGGATTTTACATTAAGTCAAACGACAGTCATTGTGCGATGCTGGAAAAATTTTCATGCGTCTTTCCAGCGTAACGTAATGCCAACTAATGTGTTTTGACGACGCTCGTGGGTTTTGGAACCGGGTTTGGATTCGGACCGTCGTTTGAGCGTCGTATATCTCATTATTGGGAACCGATGCTGCATCGTTTGATGCTGTGTATAAAAACGACCTTGGGAATTTAACACAGGTGTTGGGGATATGAAAATTACTTTTCGTTACACTTGATAGTAAGTAGCTACTTGCCATAGATTTTTCACGTATGGAAAGCGCCTCTTCTCCGTACTAGATCCAACTCATTACCCACGCACAGGCCTCAGACCTATGTGGGCTTCATCCTCAAAAAGAAAAAAAAAGATCGGAAAAATCCGCTGACAAATAGGGCCTTATAGCCGTACAAGATAGGAAAAAAAAGCTCACAAAAAGTTGACTCACATATATATAGCCAAGTAAGCTACAAGGATTAGATAATTTCATCAGTATAATTATACTGTATGTAGAGATATAGTCAACTCATTACATTACTCATACCTATGACTCAATACCTGTCTCAAATATTTTCCAGCCGATTGCACTAGGCTATCATTATTTTGGTTTATGGAAATTCGCCCATCAAATTCTGAATCTAAATAAAGCAGCTGATTCAATTGTCTTGCATACTTTTGAATGTCTCGCATATTATCCAGCTGATTGGAGCATGCCTTTCTATCAAGTGTAACAAAAAATATCATACATTACACGGTTGTAAACTATTGCCGGTTCTCGCATATTCACGTTTCTGCACTCGGCTTTCACCTCGTGCATGAACTATCATAATTTATGCTCGACCGGCAAAACTTTCCTTTCCAGCCTAGTAACATAATATACTATTTCCGCTCACCAGACTTGCAACCAAACAAGACAAAATAGTGAGCATGTAATACGCAGGTTTCCTAATTACCTATTCTGCATTCAAAAATAGGTTTGCTACCCTGATTTAGCTACACTAAAACAGTCAGCTGTAGTTGTTGAAATCGATTTGATTCGAAGATAGGTTATGTAAGGAATTGTCAGGTTATGTATTTTCTGTTTTGTTCTGTTTAAATTTCTTTCCACATTACTGTAGGAAAAATGTAATGTGTAATTCGAGCGCAAAGCATTGTTTCTGCATTCGAGAAAAAACCATTCCTCTCGGTGCAGAAATATCCAACTTTTTGCTCTAGTTATACAAATAGCTAATTATCAGTAGAGCAACTTATTTCAACAATGGGAGCTTCAATTGATACTTTCATCTGAATTGCTAAATTATAAAATATCCGTCAACTCTTTTTCACCTCTCTCGTTCACTCGTTTTTTAGACAATATTCTCATAAGTGATCAAAAAATTAGTAAGAACAAAAGAGAAAAAATAATTATCAATAACAGTCTTTATTTGTCACAGTCTAATTTTAGTACTGTAAATGGACTGGTGAACCAAGTAGGCTACAAGGATTAGATGATGTCATCAAGTGAAAAATAGATGAAAAGAAAAACAAGCAGCGTAACAGAGGGGGTCGAAGAAGGTGATATTTTTTACTATCTATTCAATGTCTTACTGTGACTTGAGATAAATAGAGTTTTGTTCATCTCAGTCGAAAAATGCCACATTGGTGATACATTTTCACTTAGGCATTCATAATAAATTTGCAAACACGTTCTCAAAATAACATAGCTTAATACATGTTTCTAAAGATACACTAATTTTATCAAAAATGGCATACTTCGTTGCCCTGATATGGACATTTATATTGTCTTTATCATAGATGATAATGGCTACTTTATTATGATATAAATATATTTGTATATCAGGGCAACGATAGTTGTCATTTTCAATATAATGCTGAAACGTGACAAGCTGACAATTGAGGATATTAATTTGGCGCTTGTTAACTTTAGTGAATCATGAAGCAAATGTAAAATCTCAAAGTTATCAATTTTGAATTTTAGACATTTCAATTAGGCCCAAAGATGAAACTCACCTGTGAGGATCAGATTTCAAGGTCAATTGATGAAAATAAATTAGTTATAATTTTTTTTCTGAAAATAATGATCATTAAGTGTTCCTAGTTTTTCAAAGTCTCATACCAGCTATGAAGCTACCAGTATGAGTTCATCAAGTATGACAGGAGCATCCTATCTCTATGCTGTGAGCATCCTGCTTGTAGAGGAGCGGCGAGCGATGTCTGCTAGACTGTTATTGGGCTTTGCAAGCGTGCAGCATCGAGTGATGCCAGTGGAATAATAATCGGCCAACCAGTAATCCTTGGGCGACGGAATCACGTGCCGCGCTGCGCTCGAAGCGACTAAATTTTTCATTTGAAGCCAGCCCGGAAAACTCGATTGGAAAAACCAAACGTTGCCGGCCGGAAAAGGAATTTTGACAGCAGTCGAGTTCATTATTAGAAGATAGTTTAAGATGGGAAAGATAGAGAGAAAGAGAACGCGTGTAAGAGAGAAAGAGTGATAAAAAAGAGAGAAAAATAGAAAAAATCGATGAAGAAGATGAAGGGTGAGAGAGTGAAAGGTATTTAGAGAGAGAGGTTTGATAAGAGAAAATAGTGTGTACTCACTTGGAAGATACTTCTAAAAAAGATAATAGAATAGAATAGAATATTTTTAGAATAGAATATTTTTATTAGCCCAAAAGAATATCATACATTGATACATAGGCAAGTCAATATAAAACTATATACAAATAAGTCATCAAATTATTATAATACATTATAGTGACTTAATCAATTGGTCAATTATTAAATTTTAAAATCCTCCACAGTCAATTTTCTATTGTAGAACTCTTTAACTGAGTAAAAGGGGTTACTCAAGAGGAATGTTTGTATTATAAGTTTGAACTTCCTATGATCAAGTTGCCTTACCTCAATAGGAAGCCTGTTCATGAACTTAATTGATGCATTTGAGGGACTTTGGTCCGTTTTATGAAGTCTACTTCGGGTAACATTTAGAGATTGACTAAATCTTGTATCATATGAATGTGTAGCACTTCTCATCAGCATTCTATCTGGGTTGGTTTTCAAAAACAACAAACACTGCATTATGTATAATGAAAAGAGTGTTAAAATACCAAGTTCTATAAAAATGTTTCTACAATGCTCACGATTGTCAGCTCTGGCAATAACTCTGACAGCCTTTTTCTGCATTATGAAAATGTCTTGTGCTTGTGAGGCACAACCCCAGACTCCTCTCTGATAAGGAATAAAAAGAGAGAAAAAAAGAGGAAAAGATGAAAATATGAAAGATAATAAAGAGGAAAGGAGTTGGAGAGGAAATAATGATAAGAGAATATGGTGGAATTACTTGGAAGATAGTTCAGGATAGAATTGGGAGAGAAAAGAATTGATGAGGGGGAGTGAGAGAGTGAGGAAAAAGAGTGGAAGGAGGGTATGATGGAGGGAGAGAAAGACGATGATAGTGGGAGAGGAAGTAATGGTAAGAGAAAATAGTGGACTTACTTGGAATCCTAATAAAAGGGAGAGAAAGATGGGAAACTAAAGGTTTCGGAAAAGAGATAGAGCGAAAGATAGAGAAAGTCAGTAAAAGAGGAAGGGTTCTTAGAGAAAAAATAGTGGACTTATTCAAAATCAACTAAAGCAACTAATTAAGAGCCTTAACGACATACAATAAAAAACAACTTTAAACCCATCAAAAAAAGTTGAAAAAAAATAAAAATAATAACATTTTTTGATAAATCGAGGGAAGAAAAGAAATAATCAAATATTATAGGGAAAAGTAGAAAATAATAGATAGCTTGTTAGATGAAAAGAAATGACCCCAGTTAGGTTGAAGTTGAGGAAGTGCACGATGGAAAAAATAGTAATTAAATCAGTAATATAGAAAATATAATAAATAAATAAATAATTTTATCAGTAATTATTGTATATTGAGCCACTGACAAATCCTGGAAGTTTTTATTTGTAAATTTCGGTTGTGTTTCATGCATCAGTCTCACATTAGGAATAAAAAACGCTTCCTATATTTATTTTTAGTCCTCCGGCTGAGCCCTGAAAACTTCAATAAATCTATTGTAGTGAAAATGGAGAGAAAGAAGGAACAGTGGTTCTCGGTGCTATCTGCTATGTAAATGTTTACTTCTAAGCAATTAATTATTCTTCTTTTGACACTTTTATGGTGTTTACTTGGAGCTTTGTAGAATGTTCTAGTTGTTTGATTAGAAATTAATGGAATCTTATCAAATATTGTGGAAGGTGCGAGGGACCTTATCTGTTTGTTTAGAATTCGGTAGAAGTTGATAGAAAAAATCGAGAGATATCTCAATTATGGAAAATTATAGTAAAAGAGACAGCCTTTTGTAAAATGAGTTCAGTAGTTCAGTTGTTGTTCTACGTTGATAAGTGGCAGTAGTGACAGTTCCCGTTCCCATTAATACAGACAGTGCAATCCCGTTGGCGCTATTACAAACCATATAATGAACTTTCATTGTCTGTAGTGATAGATAGAGATAACTCTTTTACCTATTACTGTATTACGGACTTGTGCTATGTAAGTTAATTGTTCTTCCTCGACGATTCTTTTCGAATATTATTGGACAGTTTATTGTACAGTTATTATTTAATATTAGATCGGTCTTTTAACTTTTAGTGATTGATTTTTGTACAGTTATATTGAAAACTCTTTATCAGTTGAACGATATCGATTTATCTGTTTCCGATTTCATTATTTTGTGTAAGAAATTATTGAACAGTGTGAGTTGTGAATTATGTCTGTTAATAAAGTGCGAGTGATAAATTTAAGAGTTGCCAGCGTTATTTTAGACATAGAACCCGTAACACTATTAATCCTGTAGCTACAGCTGCAACAAAGAACAAATCTCAGTAGAGGTGAAGTTCTAAGTTCGAATATAATTTTGTTTATCTAGTGGGTGTGTCTCTGTTTGAGCCGCCATCTTCGTTTTGGAAATAGATTCTTTGGCTTGGTCAGACATCCAACAATGATAAATTTAGACGAATCGCTCGTCTATTTATCTAATCGATTACATGTACGTCAATTTGATCAATTCACTCCTAACTGGCACGAAGCATTTTATTACTATTCTTCCCCATCCCTTTATCTATTGTTCTTTCATGTACACTATCTTCGAATCTATCTTACTCATGCAAACTTAATTTTGTATATAAAAAAAATTATTTATTGAAAAATTACAATCTGTGAGGGCACCAGGGAAACCCCATTATTGCCCTTATAGCAAAAAAAATTTGAAAATAATATATGAGAACATTAAAAATAAACAGATAAAATAGATTAATGATAAACAAAATTACATTAATAGATAAATAACTACATAGGTAGATAAATTAATAAACTGTAATAGAATCATCAACAATTAAAAAAAACAAGTAGAAATAAGTTTAATTAAGATCTGGAATTGAATGAAAGAATAATTAAGAAAATCCAATAATTATGATATTTTTTTCCATATTCTTAGAGTGATATTCGGTCCTCTTGCACAGTATAATTCTTTATCATATTTGTTCTATTTCATTAGTAGGAGAATAAGGAGAAATTAACAGAAAAGAGGAATGTAGGTGAGGAACAAGTTGAAGAAAGGGAGTATGAGAAGAAAAGAGGAAGTAATGGAGGAAAATAAGAGAAGAGTTGAGCCTGAAAGAAAGAAAGAGTGAGGAGATATGAGAGGAAAAGCACAAATAGAAGAGGGGGAAGTAACAATGTAGGGAAGTTGGAAGTTAGAAGAAAGAGGAGTAGAAATTAAGAGAATGGTTGGGGAGTTGAAGAATAAAAGGGTGAAGAAAGAGAGTGAGGAAGAGAAAAAAGGAATAAAAGAGGGAGAAATGAAGAGATGGAAAAAATAAGCACTGAGAAAGAGACATGAAAAAGGGGAGAGAGAGCTGAGAAGAAGGAATAAAAACAAAGGGAAATTAGTGTGCTCTTACTGAGTCGGAAGTGAGATCTCGAGTTGCGGAGAAAATAAGAGAAGAATTTAGTGGGAATACAGACAGAGTAGAAGGAGGAGGAGAATAAGAAAAAGAAGAAGAAGAAGAAGAAGAAGAAGAGTAAGAAGAAGAAGAAGAAAAAAAAGAGGAGAAGTTACAGTGGAAAAGCTGAGAATAGAAGGAGGAGAAAAAGATAAGAATAAGAGAAAGAAGAAAAAAATAGGAAGAATAAGAAGGGAAAGAAGTTGAAGAAGAAGACTGAACAAAACAAACAGGCAATTAGAACCTATCTCACAGCTCTTTTCGGCGGAAAGAAAGGCTCAAGGGTTGTTTAAGGGTTGAAAACAGGGCGCTAGACGACTGTGGAAAGATTGAGGGTGATTGAGTGAGAGCGAACGAGAAGTTCGAAAAATAAAAAGAGAAAGAACAATGTGAAAAGTGAGAGAAAGTTCGGGGAAAGTGAAAGAAATGATAGGGACAGGAGTGGTCTCTACGTCAGTGGGAGCATCACTTTCGTACTCGAGTGGGTAAGTCGACGCCAATTCAGTGAATAAGTTGTCAGGCTTCTTACAAGTTCGACATTTCGGCTGTTCTGTTTGCAGTGATGTCATAATATGACATCACATTATATTACATCCATTCATTTTTCTCCTGAGGTTCAGTTCCTCTCTCTAAGGACCGTTTTTTCACTCTAGGTTCAAGCTCAGTTTAACTTGAAACCTGTTCAAGTTGAACCAAGTTCAAACTCAGCTTTTTTTATCAATGTAATTTAAAGTTAAAACAGTTTAACTATTTATATTGGCAAAAAGCCAATGTTATCTGCTTATATGATCAGTTGTGAAAATAAATGTAAAATTCTATTTGTCTTATAACTTGTGTTTTGTTTAAAAATAGGTAAATAGGTGAAATTTCTGTTTGGTTCTGTGCTGATGATGGTTGACGTAACCACAAAGTTCGAAAAATCTAGCCATAATGATAAGGCAGAGGCAACTGGATCAATGAATTGAACTATTGGTTTTCACCCTCTCTTGTTTAAAACCTTATCTAGCCTGTATGAGTTTTAAAAAATATTCTAAAGAAATAAATGCAATTTCTCTACTGTTTTTCAAACTGTAATTTCATTGGAAACATTTTATTTCATGAGCTCTTTTGTAGAACTTGACTCTGTAATAGTAGTTTATGCAACGATTTTATTTTGACCCTTATTAAGGCACGAGTTAGATGTAAGTTATAACACGAGCGAATGCGAGTGTTATAAATATCTCACGAGTGCCTTAAAGGCCAAATAAAATCGTTGCATACACTATTTTATCTACGACCACTAGTATACATTTAATTAAAACAATTTCATTTTACCTGTGACTGTCAGAGATATCTAACCTCTCATCTCAAATATGAGAAGTTATAGTAGATTTTTAGGTTAAAGCAGCTGGTGTAGCAGTTTGATGAAATCAGCTGATAGTTTCACAATATTGAATTACGATATTGATTCCATCAAAAATGCTTCTGATTGGTCCAGAACCCGTGTTATAATGTAGAACCTGTACTATAATGAGCTCTTTATGCAACGGGTCTCAAAAAGCATTTCGAAAAGACAGCTGTTTTGGCATCAATTGTGAAACTGTAATGTATACATTATGGCATGGTAGTAGATAAATTGGCATTACGGAATTTTTATGTGATTGTATAACTATTATGTTGCCAATAATTCCTGTGATTCATTTCAATTGATTACTTCTTCATTAGTACTATCTTATTAATAAGATTCACAGCAGCCTTATTTAATTTCACCATGAAAACCTTGAGTCTCTCCTATTAAGTTAACCGGGAGTTTAAACCACCAAAATCAACCGTTTAAACTAAACTGCTGGTTAAACTTCATTTGCAGTTAAACTAAAATTGACGATACAATCCAAAGTTCAAACTTTAGTCTAAACCAAGTTGAAACTAAGCGTTGTTTAAACTGCAATTGAGAATACAGCCCTAAAACTGTCTAGAAGTTCTATGAACTTATGGAATGGATTCTTATCTTCATATCAATTCCATGTGAATTAAATTCTGTGTGAGTTCTAACATGAGTTTTCAAATTGCTTTTTCGAGAGCATTTATAAAAGCAAGATTCACAGCTGAAAATTTTATCATCTGTGTGAGTGGTGAGATATTCATTTAAATTACATTTCAGAGAACACCTGTAGTAAGTAGAAAAGGTGGACTCGAACGTACCCTTGACCTTTGACCTTTCCTTGAACTTGACTTCAAAAAACCTAACCTGCCCCCCTGCCCCTTCCCACTGCAAAATGGCAGTGGCAGGGGGCAGGTTAGGTTTGCTTTTCAAGTCAAGGTCAAGTAAAGGTCAAATGTCAAGGGTGCGCTTGAGTCCCCCTTTTCTACCTACTAACTGTAATCACAAAATTAACAGCTGAAAGTTTTTTCACCTGTGTCAATTTGATAATCGATATTTGCTATTAATTTCTTATTAATCGATTTTTGGGAATTTATCAGGAAAAAACGTCAACAAAAAAAGATCATGTAAAAAAATTGATGGGTATTGAATTCCATTTTCTTTTGGGACGTAGCTCTTGAGAATCGTCAGGTTGAGCTAAATTTTTAAATATCGTCAATATTTTGGGCGTAATTTGGGAAACCTTTTCTGAGTCTGAGTCCCTCAACTGAACATTTATACCAAATCACAGTTTTTTTCAAAAAGCTGAGAAATATACTTAGAAGCACGTCAGTTCTCGGCGTATTTCCCGTTGTAAATTGTTTTAGCTCGCATCTAAGACCTCATGTGTATCAGATGAAGGCCCGTTTCCATGAACGTTCCTTCAGAGTCTCTTGACTCAAGTTCGCTGAAATGTCACTTTTTTAAATTCATTTCAAGAGTAACTCAAGTCAAGAAACTTCGAAGGAAACTTCATGAAACTTCACTTATTAGGCCAGGTAGTTGAAATTATTTTTGATGAAATTGAAATTCTTGAATAAGGCTGATATTGAACTGAAGTTCTTGAAAGTCGGTGATGGATGAGCGAGTCAGGGGCATTCAGCTTTGATTTGTATATATTAGATTAGGATAATAAAAGACAGAAGATTGCTCTGGGTTTGTTATGCACAGGGTGACATTTACACTCTTACTCACTTTCACGGCCCTACAGCCCTTTGTGAGTCTTGGCCTCTCTCACAACTCCTCTCCACACAATTCTGTTTATCATCTTCACTCTCAATCCTCTAACACCCATCAACGCAACATCGGCAGTCATTACATCCTCCCATCTGCTCCTTGGTATTCTCTTCCTTCTCCTACTATGAAGCTTCTTTCTCATAATCATCCTCACCTCTCTTCCCTCATGCAATCTCTCTAAACACCGTCATATACCCCATTTTTTTCCTATCAAAGCCACATTCTCTATGTATGATCCTTCCATCCTTACTCGCTGTAACAACAAAACAGTTCCACGATAGATAGTGACGTACTAATTTCTCAACATCATCAATACAAACCCTTTCAGTTGCAGTAAAATCAGCTTGATTTTCGTAATTTACACACTTTACTCACACAATACAGCCGAGAGTAGCGCTCTTGATAGTGAGTGAGTGAGTGACAAGGGAAAACGTTCTACTCAGCTTGCTCTATTCAGTGAGCGCGGTAAAGCGGTACGCACCCGTCACAGTCTTATCAGAAGTTTATCAGAGTGATGTGTAGACTAGCTTTTGAATTCGGTGATACTGCTAAGGGAGAAACATTGATCTCTTCTTCTTCTTCTTCCTATTCAACGCCCTGTTTTTCTCCTCAACCTCCTCCTACTCCTCCTCCTCTTACTCCTCCTCCTTTCTCACCTCATCCAACCCCTCCTTTACCTTTTCATTTCTTCTCTTTTTTCTTCTTCACTCTTTCGCTTTTTATTTTTCTTCTTCTCCTTCTTCCCCCTCTCTTTCTTCTTACCATCTTCTTCTTCTCCTTCTCCTTCTCCTTCTCCTTATCCTTTCCTTTTTCCGTTTTTGTTTTCCTTTTCCTTTTCCATTTCCTTTTCATTTTCGTTTTCCTTTTCCTTTTCCTTTTACTTTTACTTTTCCTTTTCCTTTTTCCTTTTCCTTTTCCTTTTCCTTTTCCTTTTCCTTTTCCTTTTCCTTTTCCTTTTCCTTTTCCTTTTCCTTTTCCTTTTCCTTCTCCTTTTCCTTTTCTTTTTCCTCTTCCTTTTCTTTTCCTTTTCCTCTTCCTTTTCCTTTTCCTTTTACTCTTCATTTTCCTTCTCCTTCTCCTTCTCCTCCTCATTCGCCTTTTGCTTCTCCTTCTCTTCCTATTTCTTTCTTTCTTCTCCTTCCTATTCTTTTTCTTCTTCTTCTGCTTCTTCTTCTTTATCTCCTTCGTTTTCTCCTTCTTCTTTTGCTTTGTTCCTTTCTCCTCTTAAACTTCTTTGACCATCAAACTCGGTATACTTGAGAATGAGCATTTGATGTTTGTGTATGTGGGGTAGCCCACTATCATTACAGAATAAGCCCCGGCCCTCACGCTATAGTGTAATCAGGGCGGTATCGCACATTTCAACCAAGAAGGGTACTCAGTAATTCACTATCTCTCTCCCTCCTCCTTGCTTAACAAGAACAAATAACGGTCGTTAACGGCTACAGACAAAGTGTGAGATTTCAAGAAACAGTGGAGAGGAAAAGAGAAGGAAGATCGCAGGGATTGGGGAAGATGGATGAGGACGTTGAGCACGTTGATAAGGTAAAGAAGTGGAAGGAGAAGAGGTAAGAAAATGAGAGAAGAGAGAGAGAGAGAAAAGAGGAGAAAACAGGCTAAAGAGAAGTGATAATATAGAACTGAAAAGAGGAATGAGAGACGAGGAAAGAAAATATAGAAAAGAAAGGAAAAACAAGAGATAGGAGATAGAGAAAAGTGGGAAATGGGGAAAAATATAACGTAACAGAAGGAGACAAGAGAGATGATGACACAAAATAATAAAGAAGGAGGAAAAGTCTATAACTAGTAGTTTGATAAAAAACTTGAAAAAAGAATGACTATTCAGAAACCAGGCTGAGGAGGAGACAAAAGATGTAAGAAAAGATAATACGATTATGAGTTAATGTATAGAGTAGAAAATAGATGAAAATCACACTTTTCATCATGAGAAAATAAAAATAAAATTAGTTGGATAAGTTGAAATTATCTTATTCATGTAAAATTACAAAATTCACAGGTAATTGCTTGAAGAAATATTTTCAACATCACGTAGAAATAGGAAAGTGGAAAGAGAAATAGGAAAGTAGGAGGCGATACAGTGAGCAATAACAGGAAAATAAAAAAATATGGGAGAATGGAGGAAAAATGCATGTGAAAGTGACAGAGATAGAATTGTTATGAAGGAGAGCAAATAATCGCAGTGAGGTAGAAAGTGGAGAAATAAAAATGGAAGAAGGAAAGAGTAGATAATAACAGGAGAAAATGTAGATATGAGTAAAGGTAGAATAAAGCGAAAAATTTTAGTTGGATTGATGGTAATCATATGAGGAGGGAAGTGTGAGAATAGGTAGGATACTGAATGAAGAGCATAGCCACGAAGAGTGAGAAAAAAGAGGTATGATGGAGGAGAAGAATAGTGAAGAGAGGAAAGAGGCAAAAAGAGATATGGTAGAGGAGAAGAAGATAATTATTTGAGGAGGGGGAATAATAGAAGAACAGAAGGAGCATGAAAAATGAGGAAGAATCAGGAGAAGAAAATGAATAATAGGAACACAGGAGATAAAAATATAATACATTTTATATTTCAGAAAGTTTTCAAGAAAATGAGGGAGAAGCGTGTGAGCGCGGGGTGTAATAGGAAAGGAGAATATTTTCAAGGAGGATGAGTAAGGGAAGAAGAATAATAAGGAGAAAGAGGAAGAAGAGAGAGAGAGTGGGAGTGATGTGTTGTAGTAGGTGGTTCCGAAGAGGTCTACCGCTAATGCATTAACAAATGCCTGGCGTTTCCTGAATTACGATAGCCATCTTTCCTGCAGTTGTAGCAGATAGGCCTGAGCTCAAAGATATTTCCGCTACGCGAAGGAAACTCTTCCTTCCAGCGTTAACCAGCTAAAGAGAGAAAGCTCTTACAGCTAACAACCCCAATATTGATGACGCAGAAACATTGTGTGAGATTTTCTGTAGAGTGTTTTGTAGATAGGGCTAATAGGTAGGGGCTTGGTTTCTTGTAACGATCTGAATTTTTGGGCAAATCAATAATAAATATCCACTGATAATCTAATCAAAATCCAGTGAAATACTGATTAAAAATGAAATACTATACTCTATTCACGCATACAAGAGGCAAACCAAAACAAACGTTTGTGTTTGTTTGAGTGAAAAAGTAATGACTCATATCAGCAGTAGACCGATTAATTTCTACCAGTTCACACTGAGTTCACATTCGCTGCCACAGTTACCGGTTCACTTATATACTACATACTTATTGTATTTCTGTAGTTAATTGTGAATCGGTGACTGTGACTAGTACTTTTACGACTTTAAAGTATGTTATGTTTTCTCAATTTCGATTCTTTTGCTGTATCTGAGGAAAGTGACCATCTTTATCAATATGATAGCTTTTAATAATTTATTATTTCAACAACTAATAACATTTTTCTAACAGAATATTGATAAGGATCTGAACAAATCTCTACCTATGAGATACGTATGAGAAGTCATGGAAATTCTTCAACTATTTCATTGGAAGAGGATAGGAAGATTATTGAAGCTTAATATTATTGAGGATGAATTTGAAATCGTTGAAAGTAATCTTTTTGATGTAAGAAGAGCATAAAATATTATCATAAATGAAAACATAAAATATTGATAGAAAAATCAACTAAGGTATTTCCCATAGTTTTCAGAGATCGTGATGCCTTTCTATTTTCCACGATTTCTCTTTAGACAGGAATTCAGGTGCTGAAGCACTCACCTTGAGAAAATTCTGACAATAATTTTATAATATATTGAATCACATATTGTATTTAAAATCTAGTAAATAAATGACATTATTAGCATAATTTCACCTTCCCCGGTTATTCAGAAGTCAACTAGAACTGTCGGTTCATCATACATGACATCACTGTCTCATCATTTACTCTATTATCCAGAAAAAAGTCATTTTTCACGGGTAGCTTTCTCAGCAAGAAATGATTTCAAACGTCTAAAGCTAGAAGCATACTATACCGTACCGAACTAGGACAATGACAGGCCCGGCAAGAAACGTTACGATCGCTAGTATTAAGGTCATTTATATGGTCATAATTATGGTCACTAGTATATGATTACAAGTATATGGTCATGAAGGTCATGTGATTGCCGGTGACGGAACGGTCTAGTGGCCTAACTCCAATACTGACACAAAAATATTATTTTGCATGTGTCAGGACGGATACGGTACGGGCATGCTATAGTCCAGTGTATTTCTATCTCAATTATATACTATTACGTTTTATGATGTTATTACTCCATTATATGATGTAAGAGTGTGATACCATAAGGATTCAACTAAATGAATTATAAAAACTCACCGAAACACCAGATTATTATTTCTGTGAGTTGAATAGGTACTTCCTTGAAGCTCACCTGTAAATAAAAAGAATATTAATGAAAACAAGGCAGAATGTATGTTCATTATGTTAGTTGATTATTATTTTGTCCTAAGTTTGTTCTTTATTATGAACATTATCAGAGAAAGTGTATTAAAAATATTACGTTTTGGTGAAATTTTGATACTGATATCGAAAAAAACAAGAGAAACTCGTTGGAAACAGGCCAATCTACATGAGAATTAATTCCAGGAAATCGGCGATGAGATGATGAGGCACTGGCTATCAATATTTCATATCTCGATATACCTCCATCGATATATCTCGATACCTCGACAATCATAATCTCGAAATATTCGTTAATAGGGCTTACATCATGATGATGTGCATTTATCATTTTTGTTCTCAAAAATGGAGTTCGGAAATACACATTTTTCGGTATTCATTTCAGTTTTATATTGAATATCAGTCAAGTTCTCTCTATTTCTATTACTACTAATTATATAGTCTCGCAGTTCGAAGTTATCAAGGTTATGTTTGAATGGACGAATTTTTGTCCAGACTTCGCCCTTATTACGTAAATGCTTAACATGAAATCTCATTATTAATATCCAAAATCTTTCTCATATAAAATCTATTGTGTTGTTAATAATATGCTCTTTAATCAGCCACAATTATATTTTGTAAATTTACGTAAATAAAGTAACTTTATCTTTATCTTATTTCCCGTACATCGGAATATTATTATTTTCTTATATTGAGTAGATTGTTGATTCAGATCCACGAGGAGAAGAAGCCTGATTCATGTGGGAGGGAGAAAAGCTTGAAGTAGAGAAGATATTTATCCAATATGATGGGAAAAACTGATCACGTGAATTTTCCACGATATTGGAAATGCATGCGAGAGGAACCTTCTTTATTTGAAAAATGCAATAAATGCAAGAATGTTAAAACGAAACTATGCAAACGATGAGTTTTTATCACAGAGTTTCTGTCTGCCTTATATTGGGGAGGAGGAAAAGAAGATCAAGATTTTGATGATGATGATGATGATGATGATGACGAAGAGAAAAAGTAGAACAAAGAAAGAAGAAGTAAGTTTATTAGTGAAAAAATGCATATTATTTATATTATTTGTGTCACATTCACCTATTACTCTCAATGAAAATTGTAATTGAGAATTGGTAGCGGATCAACAATGAGGAACTAGTCAATAAATTTATTTTTGTTAGACTTGAACATTCAAATACAGTTGCATGTGTGAAGAGGTAGGGTCTATTACACCGGTAATGCTCAGTTTTTATAAGTTTTCAAGTATTTATAAGTACTCTCAAAACCGTCTCTGAAAAATTGAATGCTTGTTTTTAGTCAACATCATTTTTTGTGCTTGATCAAGATTGACAGTATTTTACAATTGACACTTGATTAGCCTCCTTTACTTTTCTTTGGAGATGGAAAAATCATTGGAGAAGGCAAAATGTATGAAGAAAGGACAAGAGTAAAAGGAGCAGAATCAGAAGAAATGGAAGATAAATAAGAAGAAAAAGAAGACACTTAAACAAGTTCTTTTAACCGAATTGTTTTAATTTATAGTGCAAGGTAATTTCGACAAGTATAGTTTCACAGGAAGTCAATGCTGTTGTATTTTATTGTTATGTTGAATGAATGGCGTTAAATTTATAATGGGCATAAAATTACAATTTAATGGAAATTACAGGGATTTGGAAATCTGGATTACAATTTAGTTGGACTGCACTCTATCCATCAGATTCCAGTGATATTTCACCTCGTGAAAATCACTCAATTATTCAACAATTCAACCTTCAATATATTGTTTAATCATTCCTAGCTAAACTGGGAAACAATTACTTTGTATTGAATGCTCACAATGTTGTCATTCAAATGAATACATTATGTGAAATATCTTACTGAAATTTATTATTTTATTTTGTCTAAACTAATTTCAGTAGAGTTCAATGGTGGGTTGAGTGTAAGATAGGGATATTTGTCCCTAACTCCGCCCTCTTGTGTAAATGCGTCACCTATTCACTTATTATGCAATAATTTTTATTAATTTTAAAACAAAATTTTAAAATTCTAATCAGCCCGGGTAGAAGTTTCAATCATGGTCGCATTGGTGCTGTTCTTTGACTACAACAAACCGTAGCGCCAATGCGACCATGATTGGAACTTCTACCCAGGCTGTTCAATTCTACCAACTATCCTATATCCAGGATTGGAGTTATATTTCTATCTTTCACAGTTTTACAGAAATAAGTTAGAATTCTGTTCCTTCATTCAAAATAGCTCTATAAAAAACTTCATATGAATATATATTATGCAATAGGTTTGCATTGAGATTTTAACTACGATAAAATTGTGTAGCAGACAAAATTGAAGTAGCTCAAGTCAAATTAAAATATGGAATTTGATAGAGATGATGATGATAATTATATTCTTGCTGTATTCATAATGAACGAATGTGGGCATTCGAATGGATCAAAGCTTGGAATTTGTTCCATATAATTCAGCTGACATTCAGTTTCTGAGAATTGTGCTCAAAGCTTTAATCATTTCTAATTGATATTCCCTTACATGGCTTCCCTATAGGACTACTCTTTGATTTCGTGGAACTTGATATACCTCGAATTGTAGGTCTAGTCAGTAAGTCAATTAAGACGATTGCAATCTTCCAGGAAACCAATTCAATTTTCAAGGAATTCATTGCTGGACAAAATGCAGGCTGATGTGAGATTGATTACATCAATGAAATTTATCATAATTTATGAACTCCGAAGTTCTCAAAGTGCTATTCATCATATTGACGACTGCCAGTGAATTAAGAAATTGTCAGTTCCTTCAAAACCAACTTGGAATTCATCATTATTGCTGATGATGTTCTTTCGCTAAGTAACCAATACTAGGTACTAGTAACAGTAAAAGGTAATACGTTCTTGAGCTTGTTCTACTCAAACCCTTTGAAGCCTGGGAATACATATTTTCTCATTTTCATGAATATTTTTGATTTTTATGGTACATTTATGACTTAATATCACAGAAATGAAGTTTTTAATTAAAAAAAATTTGAAAAAAATAAGTTTTTTTCATATTTAAATGATTTTGTTACAGGATTAAATATGGCGAGAGATTGCAGTTTGCCTATAATGATAACTCTTTCATTTATGTATGAAGTTTTCAACCTAAACATGCCCAAACTCATGAAACTAGGGGTTTAATTGATTGAAACAGATAAAAATTGAAGCAAATTGAGCGCATAGTCAGTGTGCTAATGATTGCTTATTTTATGAAGTTTTGGTATGTTTTATTACTAATTTCAAATTGTGTTAATTAGAGGGTTTGTCACAAAAAACTAGAGGATAATGATAAAATTATCAACCAAGCCAGTTGACTTCCAACCTGGAAATTCGTAAAGTAAAACATTTTTGCATATTTCGCAGAATGTATGGAGATGTTTCGTAGTCACCGGCTTATCACATGTTTACGGAATGTTTCAGTTCATGTTCTATGTAATAGGACAGAGTAAGACGTGTGAGTATGTAGATTTCACAAAAATGGCACCGATTTGGAACACCAAATTCACAAATTTCACTCCAAACTTGATTCAGTGCACCATGAAGCCCGATTTTTATTTTCCTCTCAGACTTTTCCAAAATTAATGTTCAAATTTCACTTTTGGGCACTATCACTATTTTAAAATGTGGCTAGATGCAGAAAGCTCATACAACAGCTGATACATGATACGTTACTATGATGCAAAAAAGCTTCAAGTCACAAGCAAAAGAAACACATTTGTTCCGTTTGAATATTGCTGCTTCTAATTCCCTTTTTGGAATTCTATTGACGTTGATGGTTGAAATCTATTGACCACCTGTTCAATATCAATACCCGCTGCACATATATTAGTACAGTACTATTATTTTTTAAGTTTACTATTATTTTATTATTCCATTAGTTTATGGATTATATTTTTGTATATAATTAGATTTGTGTTATTATATTTTTAAATTTTCATTTTTTGCATGACTTGTATATGTATTTTTTGTATTCTATAGATAAATAATAAAGTACGGATAGACCATTTCTATCTGTCACTAAATTCACATTAAACCTGATTATTTATTTCGAAACTTACTGTAGTGTCCGACATTCTAACACGTTTTATTAGACTCTTGAGCTCATTTTAAGCTAGATTTTCATTAAATCGGGTAAATTCAGTATAATTGATTATTTACATATTAAAAAAAAAAAACAATAAAATCAAAGACGTCACGGTCTGAGATGAATAAATTTGATGAATGAATGCGGAAAACACGCCTGACTAAATAGAGATAGATATAGTACAGGACTGGTACATTCGAACAAATAAATAGGATTGGGCATGGCAGGATACATTTAGTGTACGTAATTTCAGACTGTTCTGGGATGAATTCAGGGAAATTGGCATTAGAGCTTGGAAGCTTTAAAGGATCGTGAATTTCGATACGGGGAATTTAGAGCTAGAGATTCAGAGCATGGACCTTGATGTCCCTCAACTTAGCTGAGAGATAATTCAATTTGGAAAGGGTGCGTCAACATGACATGGGTCTGTCCGTCCAAAAGCTGCAATTTGTGTCAGAGATCTGTCTCTCACGCTTTCTCTTTTCTCTCTTCTCTCTATCACTCCCTTTTTCTCACTCTTTCTTATTCTCTCTCCGTTCATCACCTTTTCTTCCATTTCCTCACTTCGTCGCTATCTGTCCTTCCATTTCTGTCTTTCTCCTTTACATAGTACGGGAAGCTATTCAAAAAAAGGAACGAATTCTGAACATTTTTTTTCTAACTACAAAGAATCACAAGTCAATGAGAGGAAAAAATTCAAATATTAAACAGGTAAAAGTTCCAACCACGGTCACCTTAGTGCTGTTGTTTGGCTGTAGTAAAGGGGGTTGATTAAACTTTTTTCACATTTCTTGTTTTTTGACAGAATATTTTCCAGACATTTCTCTTCACAGTGATACCAAACACAGGTATTCTGATCGTTGTAAATATTATTAATACTTGAAAAATAATAATATTTTTCCTTCTTACGTAGATTTTACTATTGAAACTTTTGCATTTTCAAAACTTTCTAATATTTCAAACATTAAATATGGTAACACTAGTTTTCAAGCAGATACAACACAGCTGTTTATATCAGTTTAGTTTTGAGGTTATGTACACTTTTGCTGTTTTTCATTGTTTCTTGTACGCCGTCTTTGTTTTTCTTTGTTTCCAGGAAATTAGGGTTTTCAGTGATTGAGGAACATTTTCTCAAAAAAAAAAAACTACTCAACATAAAATGATGCTGATTATTTTTAAAATCTAAGCAATATTTCCCAATTCCCCCCGGTCAAAAGTTGTAAACAGAGGCACTAAAGATGTAGTAAAAATTTGGTAGATATAGGATTTTTCTCTGAGAAGATGTTCCTTACATGAGCTTAAAGAGCACCTATGGGTCCCCTAAAATGGCGGTAGCATCATAGGAATAATCATTCTAGGGGCTTGAGCCCTTAGAAATCGATATCATAACATGGTATTTACATGGAAAAATGGAAACTCCAATGCGGAAGTCTTCAGTATAAATTAATACCACTTTGAAGAATTCGAAATTAATAAATTTTGTTTTTGTAAAGATATTTTTCAGTCTGTTAAATTGTCAGTTATTCCAACCTAACTTCTAATTATTATCATATATAAATATTTCTGACTTGCTCTCAAACTATTTTTTATCAGTTTACAATCTATACTATTCATCTAATATACTGACGCAAAAAGCACATAAATATTGATACTGCTTACATTGTAGAAATTCCACTCACTCTTACACATACTCTCTTTTTCTCTCTCTGTCACTCTATCTTTCATACATGTAATATACTATTCATGTTATATATCTATATATATCCTATATATCTATACTATTCACAATATTATCTCTATTCATCTAATATACTGACGCAAAAAGCACATAAATATTAATACTGCTTACATTGTAGAAATTACACTCACTCTCACGCTCTCCCTCTCACACATACTCTCTTTTTCTCTCCCTGTCACTCTATCTTTCATACATGAAAACCCCCTCTCATTTTCTCTACCACCCTCACTCTATTCAATTCCCCCCACTCTTAATTCTTTTTTTATCACCATCCCTCCGACAATAGCATCTAAAATGCCTAGGCCAATTGCTACTCAGACTCAATGCTTATCGTTAAGCCCCCGGAATTTCACTGTTTTTGAATCCACTTCCTGTTCTGCAGGAACAAGGAATCTTGTTTTCACCCTTCCCGCACTCGACGTTCGAGGTAATTACGCTTTTTAATTAGTTCTCCCCACCTCCTTACCCTAAAATCACGAGCTGTTCTCTCTCAATAAATCAGGCCTTACCACACACTGTTTCTCATGCTGTTTTTCTCTTTTTTCTCATTCCACCTTTTCTCTCCTTAATTTCTTTCGTCTCTCTTCCTACTTAGTCTAGCTCCCTCACACACCGTTCCAATTACTCACTCTTCTCCGTCCCTCTTTTCTGCTCTCTTTCTTTTATCTCTCCTTATGTAACTCCTATCCTTCCGTACGTCACTCTTTCTTCACATTCTTTTTTTGACGATGAAGCCCACATAGGTCTAAGACCTGTGCGTGGGTAATGAGTTGAATGATGATGATCGATGAGCAGGACCTACAGTTTCAGGTGGGTTCCGAACAACCGGGAAGTGATCTTATTTATTCTTCTTCTTCCCAGTGGTGCCAACTTTGTGTGGGAAATGCAGTTCATGCCCCTCAAATAATCACTTTCGCGATCAATGCACACACTTTTCCCCCAATGTGTTTTTCAAAATAAAAGTAAAACTGATCAAGTATTAAATGGGAGAGGAAGAAGGGGGAAAAGAGTAATAGGAAGAAGAAGAGGGAAAAGAGTAATAGGAAAAAGAAGGGTAAAAGGATTTTGATGAGAGAGTGGACGGACGGAAGGGAAAAGAAGGAGGATAATAAGAGAGAAAGAGCTGTAGAAGAAGGGAATGATGTGAGGGAGAAGGGATGAAAAGAGAAAGAGGGAGAAGGATGAAAAGATCAAGTTGAAGGAATACCAAAGAGTAAATTACGAAGGAACAGGCAGAAGTTCTTGACGAAATGAAGTAGAAAGAGTAGAAAAATGGAAGGGAGAATAAGAAACAGTTGAAGGGATATTAAAGTTAGAAAGGTAGGGAAAATGAAGTAGAAAAAGACAATAGCGGAGGGTGAGGGAGGGAGATAGCCCAAGGAGAAATCCAGATTTGGAAAAAGAGTGACGTAGAATGTGTGACAAGGAAAACGGACAATAAAAGAGAAAGAGCGGAAGAAGGATAGAATGATAGTGTTGTCCATTCCAGGTGGAGGGTTTTCGGAGTCCTTTGAGCGAGCTGTTAACAAAAAATAAAAAAAGTGGGAATGGGAAGCCCGGTAAAATCTGTTCCGTTATAATGAAGCATCCACTGATGAAAAATCAGAAACAGCGTCAAAAGAAACGCCTTGTGGAAAATTTCTTCACTTTTCCATTACCGGAAAATATCTCATCAAACATTTTTCCAATTAATATGGTCACTGCTCGAGGAGAATGTATACTCAGCTCATGGTGCACTTCATTTATAAAATATATGACGCTATAATATATGTAATATTTGACGTATTGGTTGATGAAAGGTTGTTATTCAGCATTGAGTGAAGAGTTGAATATGAGCTACTATCAAAGAAAATCAGTGTGATGAAATTTATTATTATTTATGGTCTTAATAACATATTTTGAATATTTATTTACTCATTGGATAAATACTTGTAGTTTTGTGAACAGTATTCGTCACGCCCAAATATAAGGGTGCTTGCACAGAAAAACATATTTGATGTACTCAATGATAATCACCAACAAAAAATTAAACACAATGATCAAACCTAACCATTGATTCAATCTGCGTAGTTTATTTCATGTCTGTTTTTCACAAAAGGCTCTTCTGCATCACATCGCCAAGGCGTGTTTTTATTTTCCAGACAGCTGATTGCTCAAGATCCAATCAAGTCGAGAAGAAAATCTAGAAATATAGAAACACTGGCCAACAAACAAATAAGAATAGGAATAGCAATAATATTATAACCCTACCTGATAGCTGCTCTAATTTCGTCGCCTTAGGATAAACTAGAGAAATCGATACCAGAATATTGTTATGAATATCTTCTTCTTCTTCCTCTTCCTCTTCCTCTTCCTCTTCTTCTTCCTCTTCTTCCTCTTCTTCCTCTTCTTCCTCTTCCTCTTCCTCTTCTTCCTCTTCTTCCTCCTCTTCCTCCTCTTCTTCTTCTTCTTCTTCTTCTTCCTCTTCATTTTTCTTCTTCTTCATCCCTCTCTTCTTCTTCTTCTTCTTCCTCTTCATTTTTCTTCTTCTTCATCCCTCTCTTCTTCTTCTTCTTCTTCATTTTTCTTCTTCTTCATCCCTCTCTTCTTCTTCTTCTTTTTCTTCTTCTTCTTCTTCTTCTTCTTCTTCTTCTTCTTCTCATCCTCATCTACTTCATACTTCTTCATCCTATCTTCCTCATCCACTTCCTCTTCTTCCCCCTCTTCCTCTTCCTCATCTTCATTCTCATCTTCAACTTCTGCAATTCTTTATTCACCAGAGCTGGAGTTTTGCCAACAGTGGACACCTTAAAGACGTTCAAACATTTTATAAATGTTCATAATAAGATCATTTCAAATTTAATAGCATGATATTGGTAAACAATTCATGAAGAAAACTGTAATATTGGGTAAATTAGATAGATTATCAATACTTCAATATTGATTTAATTTATTGAACGAAAATTTTCTCACCTTGCCTGTGAGCTGTCAGTGACGCGGTTACTGCTCTAACAAATAATGATAATAACACAGAGAATTCGCCAATAATGGTAATCATATTCAGAGTGCGTAGTCAGCAAAGTAGCGAATTCAATTTGCAGCCGATGACTTAAAAGTTTGATGGAAACGTGTTCTACTGCTCCCTGCTCACTGCTTGGCAGCAAAGGAGATGAAAGGATGAAGGTGATAGATGGTGTAAGAGATGAAGATAGTAGAAGATGAAGTAGGAGATGGAAATAGTAGAAGATAAAGATATTAGGATATGAAGATAGAAGGAGATAAAGTAAAAGATGGAGTAAGAGATGAAAAGAATGAGAGATGGAGTGACAGAGCTTGATTTTGATAGGTGTTTTCTTTGTCAGTATTGTTGCAAGGTAGCAAGAGAAAGAGGCAAATCGTGATGAAGGAGACGACAGTTATGAGTGAGTAGAGAGTGATTGAAGGAGAGTAGGACGGTAAAACGAGGAGATTAAACAGAGAAGAGGATTAAAGAGTGAGAGAGAGATGAGATGAGGAAAACAAGGGTAAGAGAGCAGTAGAAGATAAATAAGGTGAAGGAGGAGTAGAAGTAATATAAGAGAGGAAGGGTAGAAGAGAGATGAATGTGAAAAGGGGAATGCAAGAATTGAGAAGAGGATGTTAAAAGGAGTAGTGAAAAAAATATAACTGGTTAAAAAAAATAAGTACATGAAACAAAAGGAAAAAGAGAAAACGTTTTCAATTGTTAAATTGTGACGTGAAGTGGAGAAGAAGGTTGGATGCTGAGGTGGAGGAGGAATAGGAGTAGGAGGAGGAGGAGAAGGAGGCTGAGGTGGAGGAGAAGGAGAAGGAGGAGGAGAAGGAGGAGGAGGAGGAGAATTAGGAGAAGGAGGAGAAGGAGGAGGAGAAGGAGGAGGAGAAGGAGGAGGAGAAGGAGGAGGAAAGAGAGAAAAAAGATAGTGAAAAAAGAAAGAACCATAGATCAGAGGAAGGAAGAAGTAGTGAAAATGTGTTAAGAAAGTAAGAAAACGAGGAATATGAGTATGAAAAGGAGGGTGGTAGAGATATTGTGGAATAAATACCTTCTCGCCCTCCTCCTCCTACTCCTCCAGAACCTCAGCCTCCTCCTCCTTCTCCTTATCCTCCTCCTCCTCCTCCTACAACTCCTCCTCCAACTCCTTCTCCTCCTACTCCTTCTTCTCCTCCTCCTTGATTGAGGGAGAAGAAGAAAAACAAAAAGGAAGAGTGGAATATAGAGGAAGAAAAAGGTAAGACGGAAAAGGGGAAAAGAATAAAGTAGTTTTAGAAGTTTTAGTACAAAGAGAAGATAAAGAGGAAAAAAGAAGATCTAGAAAGATTTATGGGGAAGATTTTAAGGGAAAAAAGATGAAAAAGAAGAGAGTGATCGTGGAGAAGAAGAGGTAACACATGAATTAAAAGAGAACGGAGAAGACGAAGGAAGGGTGTAGGAGTTGAAGGAAAATTGAAAACTGGTACCTGTTTGCATATCAAACAGAAATACGCATGAGAATCGTGAAAGATTGGTGAAGAATTGGAGAGAAGTGGGGTTTGCTTACCAGCGACCGACTGGTTTGTTGGTTGGGGTTTGCACAATGTGGAGGAGTAGAGGAGGAAGAGGAAGAAGAAGAAAAAGGAGAAAAAGATGAGGATGAAGTAGAAGAAGGTGAAGTAGAAAAGGAAAGGGGAAAAAGAAGACCTATCTAACATATCCAAATGGATTATCGACGTTTCTGCAGAGGCATCGTGGACAGGCATCCTCGAAAACGTAAAGAAGATCCATGATTATTGAGATTTCCAAAAGACCCACAAGAGCTTGAATTCTCCGTATAGAAATATTCTAAAAGAGATAAGATCGTGCTAACTCTGCGTGTAAAAGCAAACTCTCAGGATTCTATTTTCACTGGTAAACTATTCTGGTTCAACATTAGTTTGCATGTATTTGTAGACAAGGTTGCAAATATTTATTTGAAAAGTCATTTATTAGTTGAGTTTAATTGATTACTATATTATAAATTCAAAGTCAAGATTATGATATAAATTCAGTGCAAAGAATTGTCGTGGTAAAAATGTCCTTGAAAAATGTCCTTGAAATTGTCCTTGAAAAATGATGAAAAATATAATTTCTGATACAATAAAGAGGATTTCTATTTGAATTATTTTTCAAATTAAACTTAGTTGAAACTACTTAAAATTAGTATGAATCATCGTTAAGAATTTTGTTTAATACAAGTGTCTTAAGAACATGATTCAACAAGATCCCTATATACAGCTGAAATTGAATACAAGTTTTTCTTTTTCAGTCTTTCAAGGCTGGATGGAGAATCATCAGACATGAAAATTGATACTATTATATAAAATGAAGCGACTATATTCTGCTACATTTTTGTATGATCATATAGTACTGGTGATGCAATCACAATAGTTACCATAATTACTATATCAATTAGTTGAGGTGAGGCATAATTTTGATGTGAAAGGAACTCTTGTACACTATAAAAATCTTCATAAACTAAATATTTTTCAATTGTTTTTCAAATATTTCTATATTTTCAAGACTTTTAAAAATTGCGGTAGCTTGTTGTAGAGTTTCCTACCGATATAACTAAGTTCTTGTTTGAATAAGCTACCATTGTGATTCACGAAGTGATAATCTCCTCGGACTCTTGTATTATAATCGTGTACGTCAAGATTTTTGTTAAAATCACTCTTTTCACATATAAAGTTTGTTGGGAAAGCTTAAAACTGATTCATTCACTGAATGTTTACTAGAGAATTCAAATAAGGTCCAAATCTCACTGCTCTGATACAATAATTAGTTATAATTAATTCAATATTATAATTATTAGTAGTTATTAGAGATTATTAGTAATTATTAGAGAAAAAATAACTCGAACACATCAAAAACAATTTATCGTAAAATACAGAGTTTTATTTTTCAAATTAGGCCTTGGAATTCAATTCTTGATACATTTGAAAATTGAATATAATATCACATTGAAAAATTATTCAAATTAATGAGCTATGTTCCATGCGAGCTTATCCACCATGAGGTAGCTAAAATAAGAAAATCTTAAAATTAACTTTTCACAAAAGGATTCCAGATGATAATTTTCAGAATTCCTCATGAGATATTGCATCAAATAATATTAGTACTATTGTTAATTTAGTTTGTGATATTTTACTGAAAAGGCCTCTATTGAATTTATTATGGTTGATGATATGTATCAATGATTTAGTATAAAAATTTTAGTATGTCTATCTATTAGTATATTCAAGGGCCTATTGCATAGAAATTCACAAAAGTCTTACTTTAGTAACAGGGCATTTTATTCCGTAGTTCGGAGTCTTCTAAAAGTTTTAGCTTGTGAATTTCATTTGTATTTTGTGAATTGTTATGCACCAGTCTTATTTCACACGTAGTAATTTGGAAGTTGTAAATGAAAATAATTGGAATCTGCACCAAAACAATGAGCTCCATAAACACAGAAAACGTAATATAGCCTGCGCTGTTTGATATTAAGAGGCATCCAGGGCCAGCCTAATGAATTCCAGCTTTATCTTCACGATGTAACAGAATTGGCTAACCGTGAATTTAAGCCTTCTAATGTTAGAACAGAATATCGTAACCTAACCTATCGTAAACTACACCTCAAGACAGCAGCAGACAAGAGTGGGTGAGGAATTTGAGTGGAAGGGAAGAGGGAGTGAGAAAGAGAATGTGAGCGAGGAGGATCGAGATTTTGAGAGGCATGAAAGAGATTGATGAAGAGGGTAATGGAGGGAAGCAAGTGAGAAAGAAATAAAAAATGGTAAAGGAAAAGAAATGAAAATAGGAGTTGAAGTATCTGAGATACGAAAAGAGAAAGAGATTAGATTAGATTTAGGGAAGTGATAGCCGCGAGCCATAGCAGGCATCTGTTCAATCAGATAGAGATAAAATGCGTTCTCGTTGCTCCTGCTTGTAACGGTGACCGATTAGATTGATCAGCAAAAAAGACACGTTCTCTGCTGTAAAATCACTTCCCGGTGGTTCGGAACCCACCTAAAACTGTAGGTCCAACTCATCAATCACCTTTATTATCACGCACAGGTCTCAGACCTATATGGGCTTCATCCTTCAAAAAAAAGATTATCTTCCTTTATTCACGAAAATTCACGAATTGTGCATATAAGTGGGAATAACAAAATTATCAACATCACATAGTTTCTTTATTAGTAAGCTTGAATGATGCTTTTTTATATTGCTAGAGTTATGTACAATGATATTATTAGTATGATCTTAAAGATCTACGGTAATGACAATCTAAGTGATGCAATTACATGAAATGGTAAAGTTTGGACGAAGATTCATCCATTCTTAACACTTGGTCCATTCTCTCTCAGTGAGAGAGATAGAGAGAGAGAGAGAGAGAGAGAGAGAGAGAGAGAGAGAGAGAGTGTGTGCCCATGAGAGTGAGGAAAAGAGGAAGGAATAAGAGAGTTTGAAAAGAATAAGAACAACGTGTGAGCGGATACAGATGGCTTTATATGTGTGAATAATTTACTATGAATGATGAGAGCTACCAATATCTTAGAATGTATCAATTCAGGTTTTTGATATAAACTTACAATAATAAGAGGCATCAACATCTTATTAACTATTATCTTAAGAAACCTTCAATACTTCTTTTGTAGTAACACAGTAACAAGGTCTTCGTTGACACTGTTACAGACGTCATATTGACTATGGATGGTTTCAAATTCTGAATAGAATTCCTTAAAATTGTCTCTTACTTGAAAACTCTACTATTACTCTTATCAATTATCCATAATAACCTGTCAAATTTGGTCGTTTCTTGACCTATTTGTCTGGTTTGAAGTTCAATAATCTAATACATTTTGAATTTAGTAGAGCCCATTCGGAGATCGTTTTAGACAATATGATATGATTTTCATGTTTATTGGATGATAAATATGGTGTAAAACAATGGAATAAAAAAATGTTGACCCTTCACGTCCGCACGTCCCTAAATCCATTACAGCAGTTTGGTAGAAGGTATAAATGTCTCTTGAAGTGTTGAATATCTTTAGAAGAGGAGATGAGAAACAAACGATACAAGAGAAAAAATTATGAGAATAAATAGAGAGAATGCTGGAGAAAGAATAGAAGAGTGACTGAAGGACAGTGTAAGAGAAAGGTGTATATAGGCTACAGTAGGATAACAAAGACAAAGATAAAAAAAAAATTGAGAGAGAGTGGAAGATAACAGTGAAAAACTCTTTAAAGTGCAGAAGAAAGAAGTGGAGATAAGGAGAAATTGAACAAACTGAAAGAAGAAAGGGGATGAAAGAAAAATAAAAGGTGAGATTGAAGGGATTGAGAGAAAGCATGTGAAATGTGAGTGAATAATGGTTGAAGAGGGGAGTGGTTGGGAAGACTGAATGGGTAAGAGGAGAGTGGGAAGAAAGAGGGAAGAGAAAGAGAAACAAAGGAAGAGAAAGAGAAACAAAGGAAGAGAAAGAGAAACAAAGGAAGAGAAAGAGAGAAGGAAAGAGAAAAAGGAAGAGAAAGAAAAAGAAAAAGGGAAAGAAAGAATTGAATTGTACAGCCTTTATTGCCTTTATTCACCTTGGAGGGCGAAGTAGTAGCTCAGCCGGCCCTCTCTCGCACATGACCCTCGGAGAGAGAGTGCTGGTGAGGGAGTGAGAGAGAGGGTCGGAGAGAGTAAAAGAGAGAGTGATTGAGTGTGAGGGAGAGAGAGTGAGAGAGAGCGAGAGTTAGGTGAGTGGTACTGATAGAGGGGGAGTGAGAGTGATGGAGTGATAGAGAGGGTGAAAGAGAATGATGAACGGGTGTAGTGGAGAGTTTGGAAGAGGAAGAATGTAATGGAAAGGAGGATTTGGAAGTAAGCTTGGGGCTATTTTGTGACCAGGTATTCGAATTTCAGCCTGTTTTAATAGAATCCACCTCCAGTCATTAGAATTTACATGCAAACAGACCTGCTCGTTACACAGCCAGCTCCTACACCAGCCTGTTAGTTGTTACACAAGTCTCGTTGTTTCGTTCCTTTCTACAAATTCCTTCGCTATTCAATGAGTGTAACAACAAATTCACACCGCAATGTGGAATTCAAATTGCGCGCAATAAGATGCTAAATGTGGTCTGGTTTGAATTTTACACCTTATTTTAAATTTTATGAGATAACGCATGTGGGAAAAAATACTGAAGTCTTGTTGTGTCTCCACGAATGAAGTGATTCCAAAAATGTTCAAATAACTCTGTTTTTCTCTTCATTCCTTCTTTCCCTCTTCTCATCTTTCCCTCTTCTCATCTTTCTCCTTCTCAGTCATCATCATGTTTTTCCTTCTTCTTCTCTGACATCAAGAATTGTGTCAGCTGGATAGTTTGGTGGTCAAAAAAGGGAATTTTTGGCATTTTATTGAAACCTACTACTTTTTCCTTCAACTTTTCTACTAGAGTTCCGATTTGGAGGGGTTGTTCATCATCCCCCCAACTTCATGACCCTCCCTCCTACCTCCCTTAATTTCCATTTTTATTGCCAACTTCTATTCATCGTCTCTCCTTTTAAATATTTTTCCGTTTTTCATTCCTCGTGCATCTCTTATATAAACTATTCAATCTTTTTGAATAATAAGCGTATTCTTATAAAATGATTATATCTCGTCTATTCTTCTCTCTTCTGCACACTACAACAATTTTTGAATTGCGTGATGACGATTTTTTAAATTCTCTGCATATTTTATGTACTTTTTCTTAATAAACGCATTCTCAACTCAATAATAACAATCATGGTTAGATTCAGTGGGACCCTGAGACATATCTTTTGAGATCAATCAATCAATCAATCTTTATAAAATAAAACAAAACAAAAGATTTTACAATTTTCTTACAAATGAAAAAATAGCTAATTAAGGCAAAAATACTGTGCGCAAAGAGAAACAAATAGACGACATATTTTTTTAGTAGCCTGATGACTCATTGTAATAGTCTCGTAATATTCACTATTATTATTCTCGTGATTGATCTCATTCAGTACATTTAAGAGTACTTACAAATAATAAAATAATAAACCTTTGTGACTAAGTACTCAATAATGGTATGAGTTGTGACAGTCACACAATGTCATATCAGTTATTCTCATACTGTACGCTTATCTTCCAAACCTTGCGCCATCAATCCTTGGCTACTATGCAGAATTGAAAGAGGCCCTTGGGTTCCAAAAATGCGAGCAACTTCATAAAATTGTTAGAATACTGTGCGCGCCATGGGAGTTGCTTTTTCTGACTAACGTCGAGAGGTCTTTTCAATTATTCAGCGACGTATCCTCGTTTGGTGTCTTGAAGGAAAAGTAAAAGAAGAAAAGGGGAAAATAAGAAGGAGAGGATGAGTGGTGGGGGTGGAGGAGTAAGAAGAAGAATACTCATGCTTTAGCCATCTCCAACTGTCTACATGATATTCAACGTCTCCACACGAACAAAAGATGAGAGTTTTGCTTACATTATCTTCTTGCATACGCCTCAGAGTGTTCCACGATTATTACATCTGAACGTGTCTTTATTTGTAAGGAGTGAGACTAAAAACGCAAAGTACAGAAAGAAGGGACTTTTGAATTTAAATAATTTTTTTCCAAGTAGAATAGAACACTTTAATGTAGGGTACAAAACTAATTGGTTTATGCGTTTCAAATGAACCAAAATTTCATACTTTTATGTGAGAATAGTATCATTGCCGACCTCCAATATACTTCAGACCTCAACATCATGGTTTTTTTGTCCAAAGAGCGCACTAAGCAAACGAGGAGTGATGTAGGTTTCTTTCTTCACTAAAATAACAGAGCTGCATCTATGTCAGGCCCACTGAACAAGTTCTCCATAAAGTTCAAAAATTAATAAAAATGTACTCTGGCAGTTAAAATGTTAAGGCTGTGAGCAGAGTTTTCGTTCATAATTTTTTTCCGAAGTTCATTATATAATGTGTTATTAGAGCTTCGAGATTTTATCTATTGCTGTGATAAAAAGTATTTACTTCAATTATTTTGTGAAATATTGTGGTTCATAGTTCAAATTTTTCGGTTATAGGGGGCAATTGACCTCACCTACGAGTGATTTTGAATTTAAATTTTCTGTAACTAAAAGACAAGTCGAGAAATTAAATTAGATATTTTTATTCCAATCAAGCAATTAGTTTTTTCAAAATACATTTCTTTAAATCTGTGAAAAAATTCAATTTTTCAACACTTATTTTAAATAAACTATTTGTTAGATTGAGATAAAAAATATGCCATTTTATTCCTCAAGGTGTCTTTCAGTTATGGAGAATTTATCAAAAGTTTAAAATCACTCGTAGATGAGATCAGCTGCCCCCAAAAACCGAAAAGTTTCAGCTTTGAACCCCAGTATTTCACAAAATAATTGAAGAAAAATATTTCTCCTCACGGCAACAGATAACATTTCAAAGCCCTAATAATATTCAATTCAAGAAACTTAGGAAACAGATTATTGCCAAAAACCCTGCGCACAGCCTTTCAACAGTCCACTCATACCTTCACACAGCGTCTGATTGCTCTATCACTATGGTGATCTATCTAGCACACCTCTGAGCCAATACCTGCGCCCAAGCCATCATTGGATATATGGACAAATACCTTTGGATAGCAACACAATATTGATGTAGCCTTTTTCTATTTTGAGATGAACAAAACTAAATTCAACTCAAACTGCAATAAGCCAATTTACTTTCACATCAACTTTATAATAAACTAGCTGGCCCGACGCGCGTTGCTGCGTTTTCATAAAAATTCTCCTCGATTTTATTTTTCGCCACCTCCCGCTGAGGTTACATTTCAAATTAGGAAAGAAGTTAGTCCTAGGGCTCTTCCAGCTGATCATAGAGGCCTCCTTAGTTGTTTTCTTAATCACCACCTCTGAATGAAGAAACATTTCAAATTTAAACCTCCTACGACTAGGGTAGAAGGGTAGAAGCTAGGTTTTTGATTTTCTTACTCCTACTGAAACTACATTTCAAATTTCTAGCTGCACAGATGTCATCAACCCGGCATAATAATTATGTAATTATTAAATTAGGTTCTTGAATTTTCGGGTACAGCCCAAAAAATTACCTGAGCACTGAAAAAGCATGACCATTACAGATGATTGGCAAACATACGTTTACCGGTTTGATAGACAGGACGTAGTTTTTAGAATGATGATTTGCAAAATACAAAAACAGCTTGTCCATCGAAACAGCGTGTACAGCAGATCGAAAAATTTCAAATTATTTTCCATATGATTAAAAGATCCCAGTAAGCTAGCTAGCCATGTACCCGTGCTTTGCATAGGCAAAACTTTAACCCCCTAAAAACACCCCTAAAATCGCGAATTTTGAAAAATCCTTTCTTATTGCACGGTGAAATCCTATAAGGATTGTTCATACGAAATTTCAAGTTCATAGGCCTAGTAGTTTTGGCTCTGCGTTGATGAGTGAGTCAGGGTATCATCCTTTTATAGATAGAGATTGGGCTCTTATGTTGTGGGAAATAAAACCTAAGAATTGAAAATTTGAAGAAAATACTGTTTTTTTTTTACAAGTTGCAGTTCTGAATCAGGTGCCACCTCACCCTGCTTTTCCATTGAATACAACTTTGAGTGAGAGGTATTGTTGACCGCTGTCTACGGACGTTTACCGTTAGTGTAGTCGGACCCTGGGTGCAAAATCAGCAAGACCAGCCACATTTGAATTCATTAAGTGGTGAGAATGCAGCGCTAGGAACCTTTGAATTGATTAGACACAGCAGAGAGAGAGAGAGACCATGAGAGAGTAGAGCTACCAACCTTTGAATTCATTACCCAGACTTTGTTATCAGGATGCGGTTCTCTTTTTAAGCCCAAGCCTAAGGAATATATATTATAAGAGCTAGCCCCTTCTTCTTTTTCTTATTCTTATTATTATTCTCTTTCTTCTACAATTTCTTCCCCTTCCTCTTTCTCTTCGTCTTCCTCTTCCTCTTTCTCTTCCTCTTCCTCTTCCTCTTCTTCTTCCTCTTCCTCTTCCTCTTCCTCTTCCTCTTCCTCTTCCTCTTCCTCTTCCTCACCCTCTTCCTCTACCTCATTCACTTCCTCTTCCTCTTCCTCTTCCTCTTCTACTTTTCTTCTCATTTCTTCTATTTTTTCTTCCTTCCTCTTCTTCTTCCTCCTCTTCTTCCTCTTTTTTCTTCTTCTTATTTTTCTTTATCTTCTTCTTTTTCTTTTTCTCCTTCTACAATTTCTTCCCCTTCCTCTTTCTCTTCGTCTTTTTCTTCTTCCTCTTCCTTATTTTCGTCTTCTCCTTCTACAACTTCTTCTTCTTCAACAGCCCAACTCACTCGTATATTCAGAAAGTCTATCTCTAAATTATTCAACCCGACTTCCTTGCACGTAGGTACTTCTCTTCTTTACAGTTTCCATTTTCTCCTCCTCCTTCCATCCTTATCCGTGGTCTTTATCATCCTTACTTATCCACTTCCTTCGCAACAAAACTTCTTGATTCGTTTTTCCCACCTCGTGGCTCACGCTTTCCCAGCATTTTTTCAGAAACGGTTTCGCCTTTTTTGTGTTCCGACCAATCAGATTACATTTCTTACCACAGCTCGAAACAAAAAGGCCTGTAACCTCCTCACTTTTTTATTATTGTTTTTCTTTTTTTTGTAATTTTTCCTGTTTCTTCTGCTTTTCTTATTTTTATTTTCTTGCCTCCCACTTTCTTTGTCTTCTTCAATCTACTTCTCTCCAAACTCTCTACTTCTCATATCTAGGAGACTACTCTATTCTATTTTCCAATGATTGGTTATCAAATTTATTTGATAACTAAAACGATAATGAGATCATTGTTCATATCTATTCAGGGGTGAACCAATAGAATCCCCCAAAATTCTAAAACAATACCAAACAAGGAAACAGAGTAACCCCCCCCCCCCCCTCCATTTGGACTTATTTTCCAATAATTGGTTATCACATTTATTTGAAAACTAAAATGATAGTATGGTATCACTTTTTATATCTATTTAGGGGTTACCAAAAAAATGCCCCAAAATTTTCAAACATGGAAACATCCTATTGCACAAACGCCCAATCATAATAATGGTCCATTGTCCGTTACACTTTCTGGCTACTATTCATCATATCGTTCAGAAAGTGTCCCATTATTTAGTAGAAAGAAGTACTATTGTGTATCCAACAACAACAAAGATGGTGGCTTGATCCTGGTTCCAAAATAAGCTGAGAATTTCAAATTTAGTGAACCATTTTACTCTGCACATTGACAAATTCAGATCTCAAATCAAATGTCAAAATGTTAGTACCGGTGCATTTCCACTCTGAATTATGATATTTTCATACAAAATAACACGAATAATAGCTTGAAAAAAAAACGTAATGCCGGTATATTTCATGCGCCTAATAAATAATCGTACCTCTTATGTTACAAATAATTTGCTGATTCTCCTTTTCTGTTTCTTTAAAATGTCTCTCTATCTTTATTTATCTCATCTTCTTCCATATTTTTTCTCCAATTCACCCAAATCAATTCTTACCATATCATAACAACTTTCCACTTTATGATACCGATGTTGCATTTTGGGAGCCTGCGCAATATTGCGCATGCGCGTGAATAATGGAACCTCTTTTATACATTTTATACTGGGTATTTCTTCCACCATTCCAGATATATAGATCAAACGAATGCAAGGATATATAAAGATATAATCATATTTATGATTTCATATAGCAGCTTGGTATGCAAGTGGAACGGATAATGAACCATCATTATCATCAGCGTCCTATCATAACGATTGTGCAACCGGGGTGATAATCAATTCATTATGGAAGATGACAGACGAAATCAAATCAAATTCAATAGGGTTTTTATTCCAATGAAGAAGTAACAAAATTGAAACCAAATATCAGAAGCACAAAGGCAATTTGCTTTTGAAAAACTATAATTGGGCAATAAATAGAATTCTATATGCCCATGCGACTCATTCACGTAAACCAATGCATGCCTGAAAGCCTAGACTGAATACATTTCATATAGTAAGATCTGATCCAAACTTTCTAGTAGCCTGATTCTTTGGAACTATGAAGATATAACATTTTAATAAGGATCAACGATAAGAGGAAGAATTAGATACAGTTTAGATACAGACTCCGATCTCTGCTGTAAAATCACTTCACGGTGGTTCGGTACCCATCTAAAACTGTAGGTCCAACTCATCAATCACCATCATCCAACTTATTACCTACGCACAGGTCTCACACATAAAATGTGGGCTTCTTCCTCCGAAAAAAAATTCTTACAATACGTTCTAAGGGACCATGTTCCAGATTAAATAACAGAGTTTAAATATTCTTTATCTTCTTACTTCAGATAGGATTGTCGAATAATTAATTAAGTTTTTAAAAAGATAAATTTTATTGCTGACCCGACGGACATAGCCCCGTCGTTCAGTGAAGAGAGACTGGAACGGACTAAGCACGGCGCGCAGGCCGTGAGAACTTTTATTAACTATGATAATGCTGATTTAGCACTACTACAATAATACACCTATAACTCCTCCACCCCAAAATTTTTCATCGTCCTCGATGATTGAACTTAAGGTTTAGGTATAGCATAAATCAAAGTAGTGGGGGCTTGCGGAGAACTAGTCGGTAAAGATACATTATAATTAGGCTTTAAAATTCGACAATAATAAAATAACAAACTTATAAATAAAATAATTATTAAAATAAAAAATGATAAGAAATACAAACGTTGAGTACTAACTTCATTAAACATTGATAAATCATTTAAATTTGGATTCTGCTTTTCAAAAAAGGATACGTTTTTCAAATTATTTATATCATTTGAAATCATTTCAATTTTCTCAGGAATATTCGTGAGCTTGAAAGATTTTGAAGTTTTGAAAGTGGATGGAAGACGTTGGTCTTTCATCTGGTCACCTTGCTTCAAATGAATGAGAAATGTTTTTGACGGATTTATTTTATCATCATTGATTCTGATATGGGATTGACCATATCCATAAATACAATTACAGACTTCATCATATCGAATGAATGGAGTCGGATTCGCAATAGTGAATCTTTGACAATTGGTCAAGTCATTATTTGCTAATATATCTAGAATACAAGAGTCATTGACATAACGTATAGTTTTACAATAAGAGGCATCATAGTCATGTAGACATTGGTCTAATACTATTAAGCCTGATTCAGATACGGAAACAATTTTCTCGCTGACACTTATACTATAACAATAGTTGTCAAGAAGTACTGGATATTCTATCATACGGAAGGTTTCAAACAATGCGCTTTTCTTAGGAACAGAAATAAAATACGTTATAAAATTCTGTGAGATAGTACAATGAACTGAGCTGAGTTTCCATAATGTTTCAATATTGTCACTTGCAACATTACCTCTGTGGGAACTTGTTATATTTTCAAAGTCTTTTATATGAATAATAGAGTAGTGAATTTTTGAATTGTAGCAAAATTCAATACTATCTAACAATGTGTTCACTTTTAATTCCATTAATTCAAGATTAAGACTAATTAGAAATACAGCTAGGATTTGATTCAATACAGTAGATTGCAATAAAGTCACATTCTTAATAATTTCATTATTACTATTAATTACTTTCAAATCATCATTAAACTTATCAACTAATTTATTATTTACAACAATGCTTTTCCTCTCATTTTCAATAAGTACTTGTTCATTTGATTCTAATCTATCAATTATCTTATCATAGTGTTTTTTATCATCTGCGTCCATGTTACCAGTTATCCATGATATAGCATTTCCTAAGCCATTAAAGAGTCCTCTCTTTTTACGAGATGATGAAGACTTTGGAAACAATAGACTTAATTTTTCAACGAGATTATCACGTAATTGCATGAAAGGAATGATAAGTTTTTTCAATTGATAAGATGACACATTTTGTAACCTATCTATAGAGTCGGATAGATTATCGATCTCTGTCTTAATACTAGTTATATTAGAGTAATGTAAAAAGGTAAAAGTATCATTTATATACATATGTCGTTCAATTTCCACTGGTATTATTCCGGCGGTGTTAGTCAGATCCACTAACTCGTACGCTTGGACCAGGGGTAGGAGAGGGATTAGTATCAGAAGCCGTATTATCATCTGTAACAATTCGTTTCATTTTTATTTTTCTGGGTCGTTTCAACCTATTGGGATGCAACTTAAGGGTTCTCCTGCGAGATTGATAAATATTTTTACCAATTTCTTTCGCTTCAAAATATTTAGGGAGATATTTTTTATTTTGAATGCTCCTCACAAATCTAACGTCATCTGGGTATTTTGGTGGTTCCTCTCGATTTTTGTTCAATTTCTCAGTTCTCTGTTGTTTTTCTTTTTCTGTTTTATTTTTCACTAAGCTTCGAAAAGTTTCTAGCTCTTGGAAATATCTGTCTGCTAATTCTTCTGTTATTTGGACAGGAGTTTTTTCTAATGAATTAAAATGTTTAAATTTACCAAAGGTCAATTCTAAGGGAGTCATTTGATGGGTTGAGTTCAGAGAATTATTATAAGTTATCAGAGCAAGATCTAATTTTTCTTTAAAGGTTGCTTGTGGCATTTCAGTTCCAAGTCCAGTGAGTAATTCGACAAGTGTAGAGTGTGCTCGTTCTATTGAGCCTTGACTATCAGGGTGTCCTGCAGAAGTATAATGTGGTGTTATTTCATATAATGCTAGTAATTGTCTAACTAGAGCATTGTCAAATTCTTTTCCTCCATCCATGGAGATGGTTTCTGGAATAGGATATTTTGAAATATATTCTTTTAAGGCTTTGGTTATTGACGGGCCATTGACACTGTCAATTATGAAAGCTTGGAAAAACTTGGAAAATAAATCAATTGTTGTTACAACTTTATTGGATTCAAATGAAAATACATCTACTTGGATTTTTTCAAAAGGTCTCAATGGTGTTGGTGTTACTTGATATTGTATTTTAACAGGTCTACGATCGTATTTAGTGCGAAGACATGTCGGACAATTATTTACATAATTAGTTACATCACGGTGCATTGTGGGCCAATAGTAATTTCGTCTTAATTTTAGATAATTTTCGTTTATTCCTCTGTGGAATGTTTTTCCTTCGTGATAGGTAGAAACTAATAGTTTTTGTTCCTCAGAGTCTGTAACGTCTGACAATTTAGTTTGATATATTTTGAATCTGGTTGTTAGGCTTACTTCTTTTAATTTTTCGACCAAGAAATTAAGTAAACTGTCTGCTGTGGGTTGGAACTTTTTATTAGGAATTTCAAATATTATTCCATAAGTGAGATCAGGTTGGAAGTATGTTTTTAATTTTTCTATATTACTTGAAATATCGTTTTTCGATGAAACAGTAATGTTAACTCGATTTTTATTGAAAACCTTCATAAATTGGATACTAAATTTTCCACGCTTTAAAACAATTTGGAATTTTTCTTTATTGATTGGTGAATTATCAGTCACTATAGCAGCTCTATCGTCGGAGGATTCTTGTGAGTGAATCGTTACTAATGAGTCATTGTCATCATTATTTTGTGGAAGATTTATTTCTTCATTATCTTGATTATCTTGATTTGGAAAAAATTCTGCTAGTACTCTATCTAAGTCTATAGGTTCATCCATTGGTTCATCAAGAGAGTTTGCTGGAGAATTTAAAGGAACTATGTCTTGGGAATCAAGTTCAGTAAGAGTGTTAAAATCGACTATCTCATTATTTAAAACTTCAGAAACGTTAACTGGATTTCGGGATAATGCGTCAGCGACAACATTAGATTTTCCTTTCAAATATTCAACTGTGAAGTCATATTCTTCGAGGAGTAATTTCCATCTCAAAAGTTTAGAATTTGGTTCTTTCAAATTTCTGAGCCATACGAGGGGTTTATGATCAGTTTTGACTATGAATTTCCTACCATATAAGTAAGGACGAAAATGTTTTATGCTCCATATTATGCTTAGAAGTTCTTTTTCTATAGTAGGTAAATTACATTCAGCTCTGTTGAGTGTGCGAGATGCATACGATACAGGAAGTTCGGTACCGTTTATTGTTTGAGATAAAACGCTACCTATAGCATAATTAGAGGCATCGGTTGTTAAAGTAAAAGTTTTATCAAAATTAGGAAACGTTAATATAGGAGAATTACAAAGGGCTTGCTTTAAATTATTGAACGATTTTTTATATTCAGAATTATTAATATCAATTTTTTCATCTTTTCTCAATGCTCTGGTAAGTGGTTGGGCGATTTTTGCGTAGTTTTTAATTAGTTTTCTGTAAAAACCAGTCATACCAAGAAATTGTTTAATTTCTTTGACAGTCTCAGGAATTGGAAATTTTGAAACAGCTTCGATTTTAGCGGGATTAGGACGAATTCCGTCTTTAGATACAATGTGTCCTAAAAATAATAATTCCATATTACAAAAATTTGTTTTGTCTAATTGAATTTTCAACTGGTATTGTCTTAATTTTTTGAATACTCGTCTTAAGTCTTTAAGGTGTTCTTCGAATGAGTCTGAAAATACTATTATGTCGTCCATGTAGACTAGAGCGTTTGGTGTGTCACAAAAAATTATATTCATAGCGCGCATAAAGCTGGGAGGACCGTTCTTCAATCCGAATGGCATTCTAACAAATTCATAATGTCCTTCTTCTGTGCTGAAAGCAGTTTTGGGAATATCAGCTTCTTCAACTTCAAGTTGATGGAAGCCTGACGCTAAGTCCAAACTAGAGAAATAAGTTGCTCTACCAATTTTTCCAAAAAGATCTTCTATGTTTGGAAGGGGAAATTTGTCACTCTTTGTCTTCTCATTTAATTTTCTATAGTCCAAGACAAGACGCACTTTGCGTTTACCAGAAGAATCTAATTTCTTTATTGGTACTACCCAAAGAGGGGAATTATAAGGTGAGTTGGATGGTCTGATGATTTTTCCATCTAGTAATTTTTGAACTTCAATTTTAATGTCATTTCTGAAAGCTACAGGATATCGATAATTTTTTGTATAAACAGGAGAGTCATCAGTTGTTTCAATTTTGTGTTTTAACAAATGAGTGGCAGTTAGTAAAGTATTTTCGAGTTTTAAGATATCTTGGAATTCATGAACTAAATTGACAATTTCTGCTTTGTCACTTGGATTTATATGGTCCAGACGAATAATATCTGAAATTTCTTCATGAGTTAGTGAATTCTCAGAGGGAGAATGATCTATTAATTCACACTCTTCTATTTCAAGACATTCAATATTTACTTCTTTGTCAATATCGGAAAAGTATTCTAATTCGCAAAAATTTTTATCAATAATATTTACAAGAATTTCATTAAGTTCTAAGGTAGGTATTTTTGTTATGCCTAATTGAGAGTCTGATCTATTTATTAAAGGTAGTCTAAGATTATTAATACCTTTTCGTATTTTAACAGGAGTTAGGCCATTCAAGTTCAATGTCTTATCAGTAGTAATCATACAATTTGTTTGGAAATCAATCTGAGCTCCCATTTTACTTAGAGTCTCATGACCTAATAAAATATCGTAATTTGAACTGAAATCATGTACAAAAAATAATTCTCTACTTAAATTAGCATGCACAGAACTTAAATCTAAAACAGCACGTAAAGAGCCTGTTGTTTCGCCAGCAGGTGTTTTGATTTTAAATTCGTAATCTTCAACATTAATACATGGAAATGTGTTATTATCAGTTCTAACAAAATTATATTTCGATCCTGTGTCAATTAGAATTTTGCAATCATTTACAAGTAAAAATGGTAATTCGTGAGCATTACAATAATTCATTTCGATTACCTCGGATTCATTTTGACTCTGCCTAATTCTAAAAAATGATCAAAAGCTTCAGCTAATTTGTCAACTTTTGCAGCAAGTGCTTGGAAGTTTGAATCTGAAACTTCAGTTGATTCTGTCATTGGTTCAGTTAAATGAACATGATTAGGCTTATGTAAATTTGAAACAGTTCGCATTGATACATCGCTATTATTACGATTTTGATTATTTTGTGGTCTATTTTGTTGATTAAAATTTCGTGATTGAAAATGTTGAGGTTTTTGATTGAAACCTTGAGATTGAAAGGGCGTAAATTGACGTTGCTGGTTATTTTGATGATTCTGTTGTTGAAAAAATTGTTGTTTGAATGGTTGATTGCTTTGATTATTAAAAGGCGATTTGTTGGCTTGATTATGCTGAACATTATGGTTAGGTTTTTCATTTGAACTATTTTTAAAATGCATTTTTGACACATCGGTAGTGAAATTCAAATGTTTAAGAACAGCATTACTTTCACTTATAATAGCTTGCCTAGCTTCATTCAAATTCTTAATTCTAAGTGTTTGAAGATGCGCTCCCAATTGATAAGGAAGTCCTTCTACTAGAACGTTGATCACTTGCTTATCTAACTGGCTGGTGACGAATTCTAAAAATTCACCTTGCACTCCATCCAGTCTATGCCTACATATGATGGTGGTACGTTTTTCTTCTAACATATTCACAAATGAAAGAGGGTGTTGTCTATGATTCGGTTTCAGAGTTAAAAGTTCACTTGTTAGTTGATGCACTGATCGATTATCAGCAAAGTTATTTTTCAGGGCAGTAATTACATCCTTCACTGTCTTACATGAGCTGTTGATTACAACTATCTTAGCCATGTCATGCAGTCTTTTCTTAATTTGATATAATAAACGAAAATGATTTGCTCCAGCCTCAACAATATTGTTGGTGCAGTAGCCATCAAAAAGAGTCTCTACAACTTCAAGAAATGAAATAAGTTCAATGGGGTTGCCATCGTAATCTGGAATGAGATCGAGATCACATTTGGGAAGTAATTTTGATATTTGTTGTACCTGTTGCTGTTGTATAGGAACCTTGCCTTCGAGAGACATGATGGAGGATCCTGGATTTTCGTTTGGCTGTAGTCGAACGTCAGTCTCGTCTTCTTCTTCTTCAGTGTTGTCTTCCTCTTCTTCTTCAATCAACTCTTTCAGAGTTGGTCTATGGTCCAATCGCAAAGAGTCCAAGTAGGAGCTATTTGAGCGTCTACTGGCCAGGTTGATGATGTGGAGAATAGCACTTTTTGATCGCGTTCGGAACTTCACTACTCCCGAAACTTACGATCGCGGATTCAATTTCGGAAACGAACGTAAAGAATTGAAATTCACCGAAAATTTCGAGATTTTGATCGCGGATTTTCGTCGCCCGTCCCTGTTCGGGCGCCAGATAGGATTGTCGAATAATTAATTAAGTTTTTAAAAAGATAAATTTTATTGCTGACCCGACGGACATAGCCCCGTCGTTCAGTGAAGAGAGACTGGAACGGACTAAGCACGGCGCGCAGGCCGTGAGAACTTTTATTAACTATGATAAGGCTGATTTAGCACTACTACAATAATACACCTATAACTTTCGTATCTCACCCAGAAAAATGATTTTCCCTGTACCACACTGAAGAAAATAAATGTTTGGTTTATTACATTCAGATGGATTTAAAGCTGTCATATTGATGAGGAATTTGTTCCCTATCAAGAATTTTATTTTTCCATTAACCATTTTCAATGACGTGGAAATGAACATAAGTTGAAGGAAAATCTGATGAAAGAAAGTGTTGAAGATGAAGGAAAAGTGTAGAAAAACATAGGAGATCGAAATGGTAAGGAACGTAATGAAGGTAAAAAAGAAAGAAAACTGATTAAGTAATGAATAAGAGGGAGAAGGGGAATATGAAATAGGAAAGAATAAAAAGAAATAATAGGCAGTATAAGAAGGAGAAGTAAAGGAGTATGATGAGAGTTGAGGTGATGTAGAACGAAAGAAATTCTGTTTACAAATACTTGAAGTTTAAAATAGGAAATCAAGATGAGTGGTATTTGATAAGGAGTGTGGGAATAAATAGAATGAAAAATATTAGTTTAGAATACTTTATTCATGTAAGTTTACAAATTTGGCTTATGAGTAGTTAAAAAAAATTTCAGCATCACATAGATACTATAGTAGACTTGGATTATAATTTTCATAGTACTAGATATTATGTACAATGATGTGTGTAACTTATGTTATTAATGATATAAGCTATGGTGATGACAATCTAAGTGATGCAATTACATGAAATGGCGAAGTTTGCGCAAAGCTTCGTCTATTCTTGACACTTAACCGGTGAAAGCGGAAGATTCCTTGAGGGTAAAGGGACAGAATATAAGAAGAATGAATAAAAATAGTGAATTTGGGAAATTGATAGAAGAGTGATAAGAAATATTTAACAATAAAACTCTGTTCAAAAAGTGGAAGTGAAAGAGGGAATGAAAATTATTGAGAGTTATAAGAAACGGATTGGAATAAATAGGAAGATTAAGAGGGGTAGAAAGTTTGAAGAGGATTGAGAGAGAAAGAGAGTGCTTGTGAGAGAGAAAGAGAGTTTAGTGATGAGAGGAATTGAATAAGTGTGTTTGCCGTATACAACATAGCGAAGAAAGAATAGGTTGTAGTAACAAGCAAGAAGAATGACAATTTAGAAACCTGAGAGAGAGTTTCCAAAGGGAGAAATTGAGTATGAAGAAGAATGAAGGTAATTGTGTCATAAAGAAAGTTCTATTACTTGGCTCGAGGCTTTCACGGGCTTTGAACGTTACTGAAATTCATTTTTGAAAGGCTGTGCCTCTATAACTCTGCATAACCCTACTTTCGGCTATAAACGTTGGTATAAGCCTTTCCCGCTTGCCAGGGTCTACCGTATCCTCCTTCCAATAGTTCCAGAGTCCTTCAGTCGTGGATGTGGTGAATTTTGTTGGGATGTTCAAGGTTCAAGTGGGATATAAAGAGTTTTTTATTTGTTAGAAGAGCGAAGTTTGGTTATGGAACACTGTTACGTACTTTATTAGGTACTAGCATTTTACCCGGTCTTGCCTGGGAATCTAGTTTTGAGTTTCTCTTTTTTTGTAGATAACTTATGGTAACGGTCACAAAATTACGAAATTGGGAAGGGTGAGTGATAAACCATACAGCTAATCTGTTTGAAAAAAAGAGTTCACAAATAAACTGTTTTTTTTTTACTGATGATGTGAATTTCTAGTGTCCTCATGAGTAAACTAACCTATTTAGCAACTTTGCAGCTCTACTCACCCGCGTACTATTAATGTATTACAAAAGCTCAATACACACAGTAAGCTTGCATGACGCTGGGCAATTAGCAGCTGAAATATTTATACAGAACTTTCTTTTTAGTGGCGAAGGTGATATTGTGTAAGATATCCACAGCGAATAATAAAGACTTGAAGTTGTCACAGCCACATTTATTGAAAAACGATTTATTGAATCAAAGTTGAGTTTGTTTGAGATTGATAATGATGTAACAACAACCTAAAGTTTCCGATAAGTGTGGTTGTGACAACTTCTCATTATTCATTATTAATACAAAAATTATCTGTTGCTTTGGCTCACAACATATAGGCGTATCATCTATATTACTATCATAGTGACATATAATCTTATCAACTGCCTTGTAAGTTTCCCAACACATTTTTCAATTCCTGGATTTCTTGTTCCATGACGAACTGCGTTGTTAATATAAACTTTTCAAGTGAATTCGACTGCAAGTCGTTGAATTCACTTGAAAAGTTAACATTTTTCAATATTGCTGAAATTTAAACATTATTTTTGAAAGATTTAAAAAAAAAGAGAAATCGATTTTCTAAGTGCACTGGATTGAGTTTAGAGGAAGATTTGCACAAAATTTTGTGTTTCTTATCGCTACTTTTACCTATTCACTATAATAAAGCACTCTCTCGTATACGAGTATGAAGATGTATAGGATGTACTTTTGTTTACAGATATTAATAGTATATTACGTTACTAGGCTGGAAAGTAACTTTTTGCCGGTCGAGCATATGATAGTTTATGCACGAGGCGCAGCCGAGTGCAGAAACGTGAATATGCGAGAACCAGCAAAAGTTTACAGCCGTGTAATGTACGATATTTCTTGTTACACTTGATAGAAAGGCATGCTCCAATCAGCTGGATAATATGCGAGACATTCAAAAGTATTCAAGACAATTCAATCAGCTGCTTTATTTAGATTCAGAATTTGATGGGCGAATTTCCAGATATAAACCAAAATAATGATAGCCTTGTGCAATCAGCTGGATAATTTTAGAGACAGGTATTGAGTCATAGATAATGTAATGAGTTGACTATATCTATACATATAATATATATATGTGAGTCAACGGAAAAATCTTTGCCGCACTCCATATGTTTTTTCCTATCTTGTACGGCTATAAGGCCCTATTTGTTAGCTGATTTTTTCGATCTAGTGCGGAAAAGAGGCACTTTTCATACGTGACAAATCTATGGAAAGTAGCTACTTTCTATCAAGTGTAACAAAAACATAGTTAGAGCATGAAAATGGATTATATATCATTATAAAACTCAAGCTTGAAACGTTGAGAACTGCAGCCATCGATGCTTTAGCATCAGATGTGGAACAAAAAAAACAATGGGAACTGGTGAAAGCGGAAAGAGGAAAGAGGAAGCGGAAGTGGAAGGAGGAGGGAAGGACAGATAAGAAGAAAAAGGAAAGGAGAAGAAAAGGGAATAGAAGGAGGAAGGAGGAAAAACGGATAGAAGGTGAAGAAAATGAGAAACAGAAAGTAGAAGAAGAAGGAAAAGGAATAGAAGTGGAATAAGGAGAAGGAGAAGAGGAAATAGAGGGAAAATAAAAAGGAATATAGGGAGAAGAAAAAAAGTAGTAAAGCAGAAAAGAAAACAATAAGAGAAAAAAGGAAGAAAACTTTGAGAAACCAAAAAGAAAACATGAACTCATTTATTTGAGCTCATTTATACATTAGATATTAGAAAAATCAAGTTCCATGGACATCGAATTTCCAAGTGGATACACCTTCAATGTTACTAGAAATTGGAAATAAAACAATTTAAATAATACGATATTTTTCTGCAGTAAATGTAGCCACCAAAAATTCTCTCTCAGCAATAATAAACTTCGAAAATAATAGCTTGGTGCGATAAACGCCCAACGACAATCTCAATAAACATTTTATTTATTAAAATACTGTCAGAAACAGTCTCAACTCAACCAAGAGTCTGCACAACTGCAGTGTGTATGGCCTGACGAACTGCTCCTAGTCACGAAAACAATAAGCATCGAGGTTGAGTTGGGCAACCATAAATATTCCTCCACAACTACGCTACTTTCTATTCCTTAATACCCTGCTGTTTCGTCAGCCCTCGTCATTTTTCCACTTTTGTATTCCTTATCACACTCCAGACCCAATCATAACCCTCCATTAGAAATTTAGAGCAAAGAGCAGGAAAAGAGGAGGATGAATGATAGAAGAAAGGAGGAGGAGGAGAAGAAGAAGAAGAAGAAGAAGAAGAAGAAGAAGAAGAAGAAGAAAAGAAGAAAAAAAAGAAAAAACCATGAGGAAGAGGAGAAAGAGAAAAAGGAGGAGAAGGAGGAGGAAAAGGAGGAGGAGGAGAAAAAGGAGCAGCAGAAGAAGAAGAAGAAGAAGAACAACAACAACAACAACAAAGAGAAGAAGAAGAACAAGAAGGAGAAGAACAAGAAGAAGAAAAATTCAAAAGAAGAAGATGGAAATAAATTGGAACAGTGTTGAAGGAGGAAGTGAAGAAGAGAGCAGAAGGAATAGAAGATGAAGATGATGAAAGAAGACAGAAAATAGAGTTCAAGGAACCAGGAACAAAAAGAGAAAAAGGGGAGGAAAGAGAAAAGGAGGAGAATGAAATAATAATAATAATAATAATAAAATAGAATGAAAAAAGAACAAGAAAGGAAAGGCAAAACATGAAAATGAAAATGGATTTCTACGTGGTGTCAAGGGAAAATAGAGGAAAGAGGGAAAGAAAAAGAAAGAGAAAGATTAGAAGAAGATGATGAGAGGAGAAAAATGAAGTAAAAGAAATATGGAAGGGGAAGTGGAGAAGAGAGAGGAAAGGAATGGAAGAGAAGAAGAAGAAGAACAGTCTGACGAAGAAAAAGAGGATTAAAAATGAGAGGAAGATAAAGAAGAAGATTAAAAATAAGAAGGAGAAAAAGAAGAAAAGGAAAAAGAAGAAGTTGAAAAATATGAAGAAGATTAGAAATGAGAAGAAGAAAAAGAAGATTAAGAATAAGAAGAAGGAGAAGAAGACGATTAAAAAAAGAAGAAGAAGAAAAAGAAGAAGATGAATAATAATAAGGAGGAGGAAAAGTAGAAGAGAAAGAAGAAGCAGTGTATGGAGGATAAGAAGACGGAAAGTAAATAAAATAATATGAAATAAAGCATGAATAAGAAGAAGATGGAGAGGTAGTGAGACGAAGAATAGGAAGGAGGAGGAAAAGAACAATAAGGAGAATACGACGAAGAGGAAGAAGAAATCTAGGAAAAAAGAAGAACAAGAAGCAACAGCAGTGTCTTTTAGCCGTGATGTCGCAATGCTACTGTGCTAAAGATTGGTTCTACTAAACCTTGATGTTGCATGCGATATCTTGACAGGGCCAAGTCCTTTCTCCGCAGTTCTTAGCAATTTATTCAGAATTTAGAGAGTTTCAAGGGACAATAGCGCTGTTCCTATCATTATTATTGGGTGGGCGAGGTTATTAGAAAATTGCTATAATTCTCGAAAACTTGTCATGCTGGCTCTTTTAACTTGAGAGTTGTCTTTTTCTTCTGAATCTTGGACTGGAAAACACTTCCACCGTATTCAAAGCCGATGTTCGTAGAGTTTTCCTTTCAAAATGAAAAATAAATCAGATTTGACTAGATTATTGAAGAGAGAAATCAAAGACTTTTTTATTCTTCAAAACTTTCGAGGAATACTGCCATTAATGAACGCCATAAATCTAAAGTGTACGGTACATCATAAGAGGAGAAGGATGGGTCTCTAAAAATAATAAATTAAAGATTATAATGTTCAGTTTATTCAAAAAGGGGATTAGAGATACTCCCCGGGAATTTTTTTGAAAATACTTCCTTTAAAACCACATTTTAACGATTCTAGACACAACTTCATCCATCTAACATTATTCAAGTTTTTAAATCGTTGTCAGTTTTTTCTTCATCTGAACTCTCGTGATAGAAATTTATTGTTCAAGTAGCCAATCTTTAAAGCAGGTCTAGGCTTTTTAAAACAATTTTTCCTACAACTGCTCGTAGAGTAGTTCTTTACGTACTAAAAACTAATTGTAAAATACCTCTTTACTGCTCAGCAAGCAGTAAAGTACTTTACGCTCGCCAGCTGTTTTCTTTAAGCTCCTGTTTTGATTTTGATGCCTTCTCATTGGTGGATCAAGGAATCCGTGAAATTCACATAACCTCAACAATGGCGAACGCTAACCTAATCCGCGCATGGTCTGTAATGTTGACAAACTACAATTTTTATTGTGTTGGAATCCAGAACTGCAGTTTTAGGAAAAATATTGTATGCAACGCGCGTGAAGCTTCTTTATCGCTCTCGCAAAATTACTGCGCTCCACTACGCGTCGCGCAGTAAATGTTTTGGCTCGAGCGATAAAGTCGCGCTTCACGCTCTTAATACATAAATAACTATTTTATTTCCTACCCCAACTGATTGGGGTACAGTATTCTTTTTGGAGGATGAAGCCCACATAGGTCTGAGATCTGTGCGTGGGTAATGAGTTGGATGATGATGATTGATGAGCTGGACCTACAGTTTTAGGTGGGTTCCGAACCACCGGTATAGTATAGTACCATACTTCTTAAGAAATGTCTTTCAAAAGAAGGAGGAGGACCTTTCTAACAGTAATTCCATACTTTATTTAGCTTTTTCATTCAAAGGGGGCCCGGGGTACTTCCCTGGGAATTTTTTTTGAAAATAATCCCTCTAAAAATATTTTTTCAGTGATTTAAGACGTCTTATCTACACTTTTATAAAAAATTATTGTCTCTCATGACTTGTTGAAATACAAAAATTTCTTCCGTTTCTGTGTCTCTCGTGATGATAAGGGGGGGGGGGGTATTATCAGGGGGAGTTACGCCACTGTCTAGGAGGCATGCAACATGGAAAGCAACATTGCAGCTATGCATACGTCACGTTCTGCTAGTGGGGCTTGCGTGATCTGTGCCTAAACTCTCAGGCAAATTTAGAACGAGAGTGATGCAGATGCAAATATCGGAACCATGTTAATTTGAATTCGAATTTATTCAGCACAAAACAATGCTAGTCACCCTGAATACAGTCGAGACTTATCTTGATGAATTGGCTGGTAGTGATTTGATAGGAGTTTACGTTTTCTCATCAATCTTAATGCGCCCAGAAACTCTAATTAAATTGATTATTATGAGTTATAAGCTATAAATTGAAAAGAGATTACAAGATTTATACAACAATGCTTCACATAGTATAATTAATCGATACACATGCTTAGAATTAAAAAGCTCATAAAAGATAGTAGTTAATAAATAAATTAATAACTCCAGCCAAAATGAACGTGGTTATGAACGTAACTAATAAACTAGTAAAAAAAGTTTGTTGCAACAAATTTTTGGTATGTAAATAAATTCAAATTCAATTTGAACCCACCTAAAACTGTAGGTCCAACTCATCAGTCAACATCATCCAACTCATTACCCACGCACAGGTCTCAGACCTATGTGGGCTTCATCCTCAAAAAAGAAAAAAAAATCAATATTGATGTTGTCTGTCGACGGAACGCTGGCGCTTTATTTGACAAAAAAGACAATTAGCTGCAGTAGAAGAATAAAGATAGAAATTTATTGCTTCAAATCACGAAACACAAAATAATATTAAGCTTGTACGAAAAAAAAACCAATGCCACACCTGAGATACCGGTGCTTGGTCGATAATTTTAATGAACATAAATATCATCAGAAAAAAAAGTATGAAAACAGTATAAAACAAATAAATTGGTTATCGATTTTTAAAAAGGCAGTGTAGAGCTCCTCAATAATTTCAAATAACAGACATCGTCAGAGTGCAGTTGACCGTCATTCAAAATATTAAGTAATTGATCTAGTCTTTTATAAACTACACTTCTATAACTAATACGATATAATATACAATAACATACCACACAATGAGACACTGTAGATAGTTTACGAGACTGATACTGACTTTATTGAAAAAAAATAAGAAGAAGAGGAAGAAGACAATAGGTTATTTCACGCTTTAAAAATTAAAATTCTATTGAGCTAGAATAGAATCTTGATATTTAATGACACATACTGTCGTTAGTGCAGAATGTGTCAAGTTGATAAGATTTGGACTTAACACACTTGACACTGATATGGTTCTGCATTGTCATTTGTGCAAAATGCTATATGTGTACTTAACACACTCTGCACCAGCATGACAGTAGAATCCTCTACATATCACAATTTGCACAAATGAGTGAACATTCAATTATTAGATATGAACTTACCACACTATGCACAAACGTTTCTATAACATTCATTATTTGATAGTCTAGTCATATAATCCCATTTTTCGACTTAACACACTATGCACAAGCAACACAGAAATAGAAAAATCAATTACAAAAATAATTTAACGATAGAGAATACATGCATTGGGCATTTTTAAATTGACTTCATTATTATTTTAGATTATTGTTGCTTGAATTATCGAAAATTGAATGAGATCAAGAAAGCGCAGGGATTAGATAATCTCAACTATCTTTCTTTATTCAAGTAAATTTAAAAATTCTACACGTGAGTGTTTGGGAAAACATGAAACGGACAAAGATTCATCCGTTTTTGACACTTGGAGGATAACTGAGACACGAGAGAGAGACAGAAAAATGAAGTTGGAATAAAAATCCGAAGAAAAACTATGAGAAAACTAGGAAAAGAAGAGCAGATGGGAAAGTGAGTGCAGCAGCACACTTCACCATCTATCAGGAAAATAGTGAGAAAATCAAAAAGGCGATAGGAAAAATCAGTAGCTGTCGATATAGAAAATTGCAGGGTAAATATCGAAACAACTTTGGCAGAATATCGAGACTTTCAACGGTGCAGAGTTTGCTTTGCGAGTTTCTCAAAGTCGTTCCTAGTGGGTGGAGGGGTAACGGCTAGGAACCAGTGCCAACTAGGACCCTCTTCATCCCCTAAAACATCACCCCCTTTTTCACAGCTAACCCTCCCCCCCCCCCCAGTAACCCTTAACCCCCCCCCCAGTAACCCTTAACCCTCCTTAGAACATCCCCATCTGCTACTCCTTGGGCTCGAGACGCCTGTCACTGTATTAACGCTCCATTTACCCTGAGTTAGAGCATTACATAAACTTTGTGAGGGTAGCATTAGTTTGTTGTGAGGGGGGGGGGGAATTTTTGGGATAGAGGGGTGAGAATTCCTGTTCTTGCGCGTGTTGATGTCATGCTACATTATAGTACCGTCTGCT
>OX418216.1:23052040-23106372 GCA_948455865.1 Conomelus anceps
AGGATCGCTGCAGTAGAAGAGGAAGAAGTAAAAGTCAAATAACGTTCAGGCAAAAATAATTTAATCGCATTAGGCCGGACGAAAGATGAATTTTCTGTTCTCTTTGAGGATCAATGGAAAGGACAGAAGAGACTCTTCTCGGGTAACTTGTTTCTTGACTAAGGGAATTGTTTTCCCTCACATCAGGAAGGTAGCGTTTAAGGAAAACGCTCTTTAGCGTGTAAGGAAATGCTCCTCAGGTAGAAGCAAGGGTAAAGCCAAGGAGCCGTTTCAAGACCACCCTCTTGGGAATTGATCGATAGTGGAGATTGACTGTGAACAGGAAGCTCCTGAGTTTCCTCTTTGGGAGAGGAAGCTCAACAAAGCCTGTAAGTTTAGCATCCAGTTTCAAAGGAGGGAAACGTCCAACGTCCCTTAGCGCACTTCAATCAAGATAATTCTTAGTAGACGAGAGGCTGCACCACATCCCAACAATGCCGTAGTCATCAGGGATCATTTCTGCGCCATTGTAAACAGGGTCACAACTGAGGCTACCTTTAATATCCCACCAGGTAAACATGAGGACTATGAATCATCCTTGAGCTCTTAATGACTCTCTAATGAATCAAAGTACAGATTATTGTTTGTCTGTTATTCCTCTAAGCCCTACAAATAGTTCCATTCTCATTTTCCATCGTGTTTTGGCTTCTAAACACCAATAAAAGCTGATTAACTAATCCAACCAGCAGAAAAATAATATTCATACTATACTCTGTTCATGGTGAGGATAGACAACCCAAAACAAACGTTTGCGTTTGTGAGAGTGAAAAAGTGATGTCTCAAATCAGCTGTAAACCGCTCGATTAGTTTCTACCAGTTCACACTGAGTTCAGTGTCACAGTTACAGCTTCACTTAAATAATGCGTGTTGATTAAATTTCTGTAGTTGATTGACAATCGGCTACTGTGAATCGGTCGTGTTGCTCAGAGATACACTCTCGCACGCGCTTCGTTGTTTACATCGTCTCTCCTTTCCGTGAACAGAGTATAGAAATAAATTTACTACTCATTTAATTATTCAACTGGATTTCTCCTTTATCAGTCACAAAGGATTTTCGTATACAAACGTGATCTGAGCACCACAAAAAATATGGATTTGATTCTTCATGATTTTTCGATTCCCAAACGCAAAACGTGGAATCACCTATCATGGAAAGTAAAGATTTTGATTGTAGATTTCCCCTTCGAACACAATAAAAGATTATCATCATACCTTATTTTTATTGCCAGTTCCTTTCAACTCCGATGAGAATTGGACAATGAATTTAATTTACTAATGGTTCAATTATTTATCTGAATTTCTTCTATTTATTATTGAATGAGTTCATTGAGTATTGACCATCCTCAATGCATTATTTTTTCCATAATAAATAATACTTTTTTGTCTTAAACACTTCGATAATAGTTAATTTTAGTACACTACAATATCGCTATCACCAATGGCAATCATTGCCATTGTAAAAAGATTGAAGGGAAGTGTCATTACGTTTAAAATGATCAAAATGTTCTTGTTATGCTATAGTAATCAGTATGTAAGCTCTCTAAACTTTTTATATATTAGTCTATGTTTTTCACTTCCTCTCTTTTATATTTCTTCTACTGCCTCACTTTTAATGAGAAATTTTCAAATTTATATGAATATAGTGCATTAATCTTATCTTATCTAATATTTTTTGTCACATCTTTTCATTCCACCCCATTCTTTCAAATCTCCCTCCTTCTCCTTCTCCTTCTCCTTCTCCTCTTCCTCCTCCTACTCCTACTCCTTCGCCACGTCCTCCTCCACCTTCTCCACCACGTCTTCTTCCTCCTCCTTCATCTCCTCCTCCTCCTCCTCCTCCTCCTCCTCCTCCTCCTCCTTCTCCTCCTCCTCCTTCTCCTCCTCTTCCACCATCTCCTCGTCCTCACTCAAAGACAGTTTTAAAAGCAAAAGTTATGGTTAGTGCTAGTGCTTCAGCCTGCAGTAATGGGCGCTGATACACTGATGAATCAAAATAGATGGCCCCCAAGGAGCAATAGTTTCATGTCTACCTGTTTACCACCCTGATGTAGTGTATACAGTGAAGATAGCCAGATGAATCAATAGCCAATAAAATTTATAATTATTCTCTCTCTATTATAGTCTTTATTGTTTTTTTAATATTATTTATTATCTGAATTTTTTTATTGGAAACGACCTTGATATCTAGCAATGAACTCCTCCCTTAATACAGGCAGATCAATCATTTTTTCGATGCAATATAGTGGAGGCTCTATTTCAATAGCTTTTTTTTATATTTGTAGCTTTATAAGTCTTATAGGTTGAGAATGATGTGTTCGTCAAAATTTCAATAAAGATTTTCCAAATTCAATTCCATGAAAAACAATACTCAAACAAACATCGTAGAGGCTCAATATTGGCCTGAATGTACCATTGATGACAAATCATCAGTTGAAGGTCAAAAAATCAAAACTAACGGTTTTCGAATAGAAAAAGTTCAAAAATTTCACTCGTTCTTCATTTTTTGGAAATATTCCCTGAAGGCTTCACCTAACCTGAACAAAACCAATGGGAACTTATTGAAAGCTGATATAATGTGTCATGAGAGACAATACCGTTCAAAGTCAGCTCCGCTATTGTTTACTAGCATATTTATTCGATTCATAACCACGACCAGCTGAAATATTAAAATGCCCGCACACAAATGCCATCATTTTGGTCTCCAACTAATAACTAATTCATTGTCCTCTCTCCCAGCGATTTTTCATTCCTTCATATTCGATTGTTTTACCGCCTCTGCAGCTTTCTCCTATTTCAATTATTCACAACTACAGCTTTGCTGGGTTGTATCTCATTGATAATATTATGAATTATAGCTCACTGTTACAGTGTCACCAGTGTTGTTGTACATAATTTGCTACAACTCAGTTCCCAGAAGTCTGTGCGACATTTGATGTTAAAATGGTTTTCATTTTGAGTTGTCAATGGCTATTATCATCTTGATTCAGTGTTGGACTACATGATTTGAATGATGTACTACTCTATTCCAACTTGTACATTTCAGAAATTTGGATAATGATTTGAGTGCTCATACCTACTGGAATATTGGAACAGTTTTCGAAGCTTGAACGACGAGTGTTACATTAAACTTGCATGAACGTTGAAATAAATGTGTAGATGAAGTATACCGCAATATACTGAGGGAGAATTATATATTAAAATGTCGTAATACTTTGATACAATATATTATGCTATGCGAAGCTATTGGTTTTGATAAGTTATAATTTACCCTAGTGATAATGTATAATTATTTAGAATGTTGGAAAATAAATAAAGCTGAAAATGGAGATAATAGTTCGAAAGCAAAAATCTATTACTACATTACTTTAGTAATCACTAGGTCACCCACTTGCATCACACTTATAATTATGTCAGGTATTAGGAACTAAGCACTTCAGTCACTTTAGTCGCGACCGCGACCGCGACAAGAACAATAACAATAACAAGAACAAGATCAAGAACAAGAACAAGAACAAGAACAATAACAAGAACAAGAACAAGAACAAGAACAAGAACAAGAACAAGAACAAGAACAAGAACAAGAACAAGAACAAGAACAAGAACAAGAACAAGAACAAGAACAAGAACAAGAAAAAGAACAAGAACATGAACAAGAACAAGAATAAAACCAAGACCAAGAAAAAACAAGAAGAACAATAACAAGAATGAAACAAGAACAAGGATGAGAACTAGAACAAGAACAAGAATGTAACAAGAACAAGGAAAGAACTAGGACAAGAACAAGAAGAACAAGAACAAAAACAAGATCAAGAACAATAAAAAGATTGGAACAACAACAATAACAAGAATGGAACAAGAACAGGAACAACAACAAGATCAAGAACAAGAAGAACAAGAGCAATAACAAAAATGGAACAAGAACAAGAACAAGAATAAAACCAATACCAAGAAAAAAACAAGAAGAACAATAACAATAACAAGAATGAAACAAGAACAAGGATGAGAACTAGAACAAGAACAAGGAAATAACTAGAACAAGGACAAGGACAAGAACAAGAACAAGAACAAGAACAAGAACAAGAACAAGAACAAGAACAAGAACAAGAACAAGAACAAGAACAAGAACAAGAACAAGAAGAACAATAAAAAGATTGGAACAAGAACAATAACAAGAATGGAACAAGAACAGGAACAACAACAAGACCAAGACCAAGTCCAAGAACAAGAAGAACAAGAATCAGAACAAGAACAAGAACAAGAACAAAAACAAAAACAAGACCAAGTCCAAGAACAAGAAGAACAAGAACAATAACAAGAATGGAACAAGAACAAGACCAATAACACAACATGAATGAACAAGAAAAAAAAAGAAAAATACAAAGGATTAACCAAGAAAAAGACGAAAAATAAAAAGAATGAATAAAGAAAAATAAGAAGGAAAAAAGAAGTTCATTTTGGAGTTGAGTAGTTGATTAAATTGTGAAAATAGAAGATGAATTAGTTGTGATGTGGATCCAGCATGAAGTGGAGGAATGTCATGGATGAGTTGGTGGAAGGGAGCTTGCAGGGAGTTATAGTGTAGGAAGGAGCAAATGGTAGAGAGTGGTCGGGCGGTGTCTGTCGTGTAATCTGGCAATTTGAAGAGCTGCACTCCTGCAGTGATTGGGAGCAGCGCTGTGTGATTGCAGTGGTTCAATGTGGTGATTGCCTACCTGCCTACCAACTCCATTCAATTCTATCAGATACTGGTGACTGGCTGACATCAGCAGACATACGCCAACGCTATTCTTGCTGCAAGCCCAAAAAGCAATCTACTGCTTCTTTTTCATCCCATTCGTGCTTCCCCCCCCCCCCCCCCCCAACCACACCATCGAAGTTTGTCTAACCTCAACTAGATTTTTTCACTAAACTTATCTCACGTACCCTCTCCACATGTATTGCTCCTTATAGTTGGTCTAGTCCGAGGTAAAAATAAAATAAATCTTCAATTTCTTCAAGTGGAATTGAGATTCCATATGTGATGTTTTCCATGACGAAATGAACAACTTGATGGGCAATCTAATAAATTAAAACTGACACTGTATTTCCATTTAAATTATGATCTTCACTCACTTATACTGGAGGGATGAAATTTGAGTGAATAAAAATAGCAATTTAAATGGAAATTCAGTGTCAGTTTTCATATAAAAGATCCTATTTCCTTGTTCACATGGTTAATTCCTAACACCAAATACAAAATCCGATCTTTAAATATTTCCTCGTTCATCATCGTGTTCTTTTTTGTTGGTTTGCTGTTATTAAAGTGTTTTCAACTCGAATAACTTCATTTCTTATTGAAGTTGCACACTGCATTATTTTTCATTTCCTCTTCACATGAATCGCTCCTCATGATTAGTGTGGTTCGAGTTAGAAAGACTAAACTTCCAAATCTTTTCCATTTTATTTTCAAGAATTTTTTCTGTTGCCATTTTTTCATGAACATTTTTGTCCTTCTTCTGAACCTTTTTGTTCTTCCTTTCCTCATTGGTTTACTTCTCCTTTACATTTTTCTCCTTCTTTTTCTTCTTCATACTTGTTCTTGTTCTTGTTCTTCTTGTTGTTCTTGTTTTTGTTGTGTCGTTGTTTTTGTTGTTGTTGGTGTTGGTGTTGTTGGTGGTGTTGTTGTTGTTGCTGTTCCTCCTCCTCCTCCTCCTCCTCCTACTTTTCCTCCTCCTTCTCTTCCTTCTCCTCCTCCTCCTCCTCCTCCTCTTCCACCTTCTCCTCCAACTCCTCCTCCTATTTTTCTTCTTCTTCTTCTTCTTCTTCTCCTTCTCCTTCTTCTCCTCCTTCTTGTTCTTCTTCTTTTCTCCTCCTTCTTCTTCTTCTTCTTCCTCCCCTCCTTCTTCTTCCTCTCCGAGTCAGCGAATTCATTTTCCTCAAGCCCTGATTACCACAAAAGACAATGTAGCTATACAGCAATGACAATACAGCTATTGCAGTCACGACGTTTAGCAACGATACATCATATCCATACGTATAGTCAGATAGTAGATATCTATGGATAGGTCTATTATAACATTATAACTATTTCAAATGTTATATATAGGCATATAGATATTGGAAAGATGTGTATGATGAAGCTCAGGTGGCGACGGAGTTACGTCATGTCGGAAGCAAGGGCTGATGATCATTCAATCACCCACGTTCTGCTGCAATACACGGTGCCGTGTCACGCAACCTATTGGCTCCCCATTGACAGCGGCCTTGCCTTGGGGGTCCTATTCACACGAGCCACGTCCCCCCCCCCCCACCGGTGGGAAGTAGCCCCTTACCACCTAACCGCAGCAGCCACCGGAACTAGCTGTTGAAACGATCACTTCCGATGGGCACAAAAATACAACCACAGGTCACGAAACCATTGGGTCGGTATATTGGTCTATTCTGTTCTACTATTCGTTATTCTCACGTTCCCTTCTTTTCCTTCGCTTCTTCACCTTCTTCTACGTGTCTTTTCGTCTCGTTATATTTCTTCAGATATTTTCTTATTAATTACTCCTTTTTTCTATATTTATCAGCTTTTTTCGCATTAGTTTCCTCTTTTCTTATTTTCTGCCGCATTTTTATTATAATTTTTTCTTTTATCTTCTCCTTCTTCCTCTCGTTATTTTTCTTCTTCTTCTCTTTTTCATTTCTTTTCCTTCTTCTTCTTCTCTGTTTCATTTATTTTTCTTCTTTTTTCTTATCATCCTTTCTCTTCTCTTTTTTTCTCTTTCTTCTCCACTACTCGTTTCCTTACTTCTTCTATCTCTTCTTCTCTATACTCCTTCTCTCATCGATGTCCTTCTCCATTTATTTTGCCCCTTTCTCCTTTGACACCATGTATTTGAATTCATTTTCATCTTCTTGTTTTGCCTTCCTCTTTTCTTCGCATTTTTCTTATTCTTATTCCCCTCTTTTTCCTTTCCTTCTCTGTCTTCCCCTCTCAACCCCCTTTTTATTCTCCTATTTCTTCTACTTTATCATTTCATCTCCTTTTCCTTCTAACCCTTTCTTTATTTCCTCCTTTAACACCATGTTGAAATTCCTTTCCATCTTCTTGTTGTGTCTCCTTTTTCCCATATTCTCCAAAGTTAACTCTCTAAACAAATTCTTCTTTCCCACCTTTTTCTTTCCTTTTTACCCTAGCTATCTCTCTTCCACATCATCTTTGCATACCTCTCTTCCACCTTTTTGCTCCACCCCTATTTTTCATCTACTATTCCATTTTATTTAAATCATCCCTCTTCTAATTTTTTTCTTCTTCTCCTTCTTCTTTTTCTTCTTCCTTATCTTCATTATCATTATATTTTCTTCATCTTCTTCCTCTTCTCCTTCTTTTTTCCTTCTTCTTTTTCTTCTTTTTCTTCTCCTCCTCCTTCATCATCATTATCGTTATCATCATCATCATCATCATCATCATCATCATCATCATCATCATCTTGTTGCAACGAAACAAGACTGAATTAATGATAACGAACAGAGTGAAGTGCAAATTGGTGAATAGCGTAGAGAACAGATTGGTAGACATACAACAAAACATTAGAGGAAGAAGGATTAAATCGAGAAGAGGGAAGGACACAAAGCAGAACAAGGAAGAGAAGTGATTTGGATTGAGGATAGTGGCTCCCAACTGCCAACCGGACGCTTGTAATTAGACAGCATTGAGCTGCCTGATTGCACTTTAATAGAGACGGCCTATTGACGCTAGCTATCGATCGCACGACTGAAATTGAAGACAAGGTTTGTTTAGGAAGGCAACGACGACTATATCTATATATACTGTATCTACTGTTGTGTTTACTCGCTGCCGAGAGCTTGTTAGTAAGCCCAGGACACGAATTATTATCAAGCCGTACCGATGGACAGGTAGCTGATTTTTTCATAATGAATTTAGGTCTGTCCCAACGAAGATGCGTATTCTGCTTTAGCACTCTCGTAGAGTAGTCTAGGCTCATTTGTAAAGAGTCTAGAAAGGTCTGTAGAGGTAATTTAACGTGAACCTTGCCAGGTATCTGTTTAGTGAGATAAGATAAGACACTAGCGCTTGTCCTCTTTCTGTAAGAGTGACCAATTGGTTTGAAATGGTAAAAAACCTTTTTGCTTTAAAATAACTTTCCGGCAGTTTGGAGCCCCCAAAAACTGTAAGTTCGTTCACCAATCATCATCATTCAACTCATCGTTCATGTACAGGTCTGAGACCTATATAGGCTCCATCCTTAAAAAACTGTCTAGAGACATTTATCTGTAGAGCACCACACCACAGAAGATGAATTATGTCATTCTTACGCATGTCCAGGTACTACAACTGTAAGAAGCCTAGGGTGCTCTAGAGAGAGAATCTGGAAAGATCTAGATGAGAAGTGTATAGAGCTCTAGAAATATAGTCTAGCAAGTTCTAAAGAGAGAAAAGAGAGTGTGCTCTGGATCTCTCTAGTGAGAGACTCAAGATAGTTTGTGAGAGAGAGAGAGAGAGAGAGTCTTAAAAAAACCTCTCTAGAAAGAGTATAGATGGCTCTAGAGAGAGAGAGAGAGAGAGAGAGAGAGAGAGAGAGAGAGAGAGAGAGTGTGTGTGTGTGTGTGTGTGTGTGTTCGTGTCCAGAGATCTCTGGAGAGTGAGTCTGGAGACTGTAGAGGGAGAAAGTAGCTCTAGAGTCAAGATAGTCTAGCAAAAATGAGAGGTAAAGCTCAACTTTAGCAATAAAGCAAATTGGAAAGAATATTATCATTACAGTTTAGGGTGAAATTAGAAGATAAATCGATTTAAGTCACCTCCTGAACTGTATGCTCAATATTTTACGAGAAATGTTTTGGTTTGTATGGTGTCACAGATACATAATAATACATGATTTCAGGTGCGACCTGATAACTCTGACACCAGACCTGAGCCAGCCAGGTCACACGATATTATTATTATTATATCTACTGCTCTATGCTACTGGAAGGCTCACATCCTCATTCTTAATTTTTCGTCATAAGGAGAATGACTAGTTCTCAGCATAACCGCTTTGAAATCTGTGTTTCCCCAATATTATTTTTCGAAGTGAACTTCCAAATTTATACATCTGGATTTGATATAATAATTTTATGAAACCAAATTTATATATCTGAATTTTTAAGAATCGGCTATTGAACTTCAAAGTGAAATTTTTTGTGAAGATTGGACGTAACCCAACATTTGAATTCTTTAGTTTTATAAATTTGTGAAAAAATCAGTTGTTGGTTTGCCTGTTGAATTTTGTTTGATTGTGTTTTTATCATGACTGAATAAATAAATATTTATAATGAATAATAGGACGATTTGTCTGAACCACATTTATTTAAAATATTGAGATATTAGTTTCGGTTGTTATACCATTATCAATCTCAAACAAACTAAAACTAAAGTGCAGAGTAGCTTAAGTTTCAGTTTTTGTTTTAGTACCAACCTGAAAACTTCTTCTTATTATTCATTATGGATATCTTCCACAATATCACCTTCACCACTACAAAGAAAGGGAAAAATAAATATTCAGCTGTATAATTAACCATCTCAATGAAGGGGAAAAATGTAAGTGATTAATGAAATACATCCAGACCTGAGAGCAAAGCTCAATTTAGCAACATTAAGAACTACAAAGAGAGAACCAATATTTTTGTCAGAGTTTGAGTGCACAGCAATGCGTTGAGCGCGAAATGCAGTCGGCAGAGAACTAAAAGGAGCGATCAACTTGCGTGTTACATGCCTGAAGTTGTGGTTCAAAGTGCCAATGGGAGATTCTCAAGTTTCTCAGCGCTATCTCCCTCTTTTTCCCACTCCATTCTCTCCTTTATCCCCTCCTTCAATCTCTTCTCCTTTCTCCCCTCCCATAACCCTCTTCTAGCTCCTCCTTTAACGCCTCCTCCATCCCCTCTCCTTTATCCCATCCTTCCCCCGGATCCTTATCCCCCATCTCATCACCACCCTCCTCGACTTTTCCCCCATCCCACTTCCTCCTGCAAACTCTGTTCAAATTTCACCCCTAATTAAGCATGACGTCTGTGGCAGCGGTCGACGCTCTTGGATTCCCTGGACACAGGGGTTGGAGTTTTCCATTCAAAAGTTTTTTCCATTCCATTCTTTCCACTACCTCCTGTTGAACAATGCCTTCAACTCAGTTGCCTACATTGTTTTCGTTGAATTGAAAAGTAGCAGGCCCACGACGAGTTTGATTGTTTTTAGATTTTATGGGCATCATTAAGTTGAAGTTAAAAATTAATGAGGACCCGATAAGGCCTTAATGAAATCTAGCCGTTGTCCGTCAGTTTGTCCATACGTCTTCGTAAAATCTCTTAAAAAAGATTCTAGATTCTCGAAACTTGGATTGAGGCTTACTTGTAGTTTCAAGTGAGTTCCTTACCAATTTTGGGGTTTGAGGGTCGAGTATGAAAATAATTTTAAAAAAATTAGATTCTGCAACGCACTGCTGGAAGTTTTACGTCTGCTGGAAGTGCCAATCGTGATTGATGCAAGTGATATCAGTTGATGTAAAACGGCTTTTACCTTGTTATTTGTAAAACAAAACTTTCAAATAAGTTTCTTGTTGAATTTCAAAACATCATATATTGTGATATCAGTGGAACTTCTAACTCCGCCAATATGACAATGTTTAATTTTCTTGCAAACATACTTTTGGCGAATAAAATTTCAATTCCAATAAGAATGAAAAGCATCATTCTTACTGGAATTGAAATCTTATTCGCCAAAAGTATGTTTGCAAGAATTATTATCGATATTATCAACTCTATAGCATCTTGGTTATGTATGCCAGCTCAAACCAAAACATTTCAATTGTAATGACTTAGTTGCATTCTCTCTTTTTCATAAATCTTGATCTTGAAAGGTTATTTTTAAAATTAGAACTAATAATAATAACATTATTATTATTATTATTATTATTATTATTATTATTAATATTATTATTTAATTTTCGTATTTTTATTGCTGTTCTGTTCTTGCTAATTAATGCTGTCTGTGGTGTGATATTGTGACTATTTTTTGTAACGCTCCCAAAGAACTCAGTAGTTGCAGCAATAAAGATTCTATTTTATTTATTTCCAGCTGGTTTACAAACAAAAATTTGAAGCATCTGAAAGTCAGCTTTATCATTACGTACCCGGTGGCTCGGACCCCACCTATAACTATGAGATTACCATCCGTATCATCATTCATCTTATTACAAAGTCTCAAACTTATGTGGGCTTCATCAGCTAGAACCTAAACTCGAATGTTCATGATTTAACTGTATTCATACCAGAAGAATGTCCCTCAAAGAAGATCCAAGAGGCAGAAAGGAGGAATCAAATCGAATGAATAAAGAAGAATGTGAGTGATAAAATTGAGAATCTCTTTAAGGCCGAGCTGTAGAAAGACATTCCAACAGCAGGATCGATTCCAGGTACCTTGCCTGATAACAAAGTAAATATTTTACTTGAATTCCGGATACTTGGGATGAATTGCCTCCTTTTATAGTAGAAGCTGTAGAGAAATGTTGAAGAAAACGAACAGAAGATGAAAAGCACAAACGTAACTAGGTTGAGAGATGATATGGAAGAACATTTTCCACTTTTCTGAGACACATAATGGGGAAGATTGTGCTTTCGTATGGGAAAATGTCAGGTGCTTGTGCTTTCAAAGAAAAAATCAGTACAACAAAGAGAAAAAAGGATAGGGGAGTAAGAGAAAGAAATAATAAGTCAAAATACGTTTAATGAGCAAGAAGAAGGAGCTAAAATAGCACATAGTAAAATGCAATCATACCATTTAAAGAGACCTTAGTTCAGATTTGCTCTTCTTTTCCCATCTTTACTATGAGAACTTAAATTTTCCGCTAGTTTAACTGTTCGTAGTGAGCTGCTTAAATATTTTTCTCAAAAATTTTGTTTTAGCCCCTTGTTTCAAGATATTCAAATATTAATAGAACTTGCGTTCATAATGTGTCTATAGATATGTTAATATTAATGTGATAATTTTAATAGAACTTGAATCGGTTAGTAGAAGTGATGGAATTAATAAATGAATCAATGAATAAAAATGACTCTATTTATAAATTCAAATAATAAATACATTCAAGACAACAAACAAAGTACTATTGCATCTGCAAACTGAGAAAATGAAAAATAAAAAATAATGAACAAAACTAAGACATTATAATGGCATAACCGCGAAGGTTGGTCTGCCAGGAGTCGGCTTCTCCATTTTTCTGGAGAAAATAACTAAATAGTACGCTTAATAAACATAAATTATCTAATAATACTACAAATGCAAAAACTTAAAACAAATTATATTTTTTAATATTTAAACTCTAGAGCTTTCCTTATCAACAGAGCATCTCTTAAGAAGGCTGTCAACGTGTTCCAATCCGTACCATTATGCCACTGCATCATCATTTCTGTAGAACTGATTAATGGTATCAATTATTAAAAAGTAGAATAAGAATAACCTATCATTAATTTTACTGCAGGAGACACTGATATAGTGATTACAAAGCTCTACTGAACACTGAATAGAATATACTATAAATATAGGATGGAATGAAAACGCAAATACAAAAAAGACAAAGACAAAATTAACGAAGAAGTTGTTGAAATGAGTTTGATTTACTGATGGTGATTAACATCAAGTATTGCATGCTGCATTGTGCGAGCACCCTAACCCTTATAACTTATCTATCTCTGTCTAATATGCGATGAGACCTTCTCTAATCAACAGTCTGCCTCCAGCTTAGCACTTGGAATGGTCAAGTTATTAGATTTCAGAAGCATGTCAGCCTCGAATGGCCCCATTCATCATGTGAAATAGCCTCCAGTATTCCATTTTAGTAGGTCATATTGGAATGTCATAAAAGTGTGCAGTATACGATCACAGCAGCAGCTTGGAACACGCTATGTCCAGTCACTGGCGTGATCTGAAAAATGCATATTCATTCAGTAAATCAGGTTAAGTTGGACTTTACTGCTAGAGCTTGTCGATTTTATGTCTCCCCTCAGGGATGTAGCGTTTTGTACCAGTTTTTACGAGCTTTCCTGGTATCAGATTGTTCCAAGTACGCTGCACAAGGCTACTGGAGGTTTTTTTTCGAGGGGTGGAGTCAGGAAATGGACAGCTGCAGGACTTGGACATGCATTGTCTAGTGACGAATCCTTGAGGGATTGACGAGAAGGAAGGGGAATTCTACCTTTTCCTGAATTATTCTGGATTCTTCTCTAAAAAATACTCACTTGACTTTTTCTTGAATTTTGGTTAACGAATATATTTTATATTTCTACACTCTTACTTGTTTAAAATCATATTTGTGACAGCTATACTTTACTACGTTCAAATTTTTCAAAACATATATCTTTATTGATAATGTTTGCCATCGTCATCAACAAAGAATTTCACAATCGATTTAATATATAATTGATGTTGATTTTGCAGGAAAATTCTATAGTCGATTTATTAATATTATAATTTGTTTTCTCTTCAAGTTTGGTTTGTGGTGAACTTAAATCCTATTCTACTTCAGTCTTTATTATTGTATGCAGGGTCGACCCCTAAAAGAATGTACCCCTAATAACCTCTCAACAGTCACTGAAAAAGGCTTCTTTCATGTTTTTTATGGAGATGTGGAATTTTGTCTTATTTTAGATATCCCCACGAAATTTTTTCTCAGCTTCAATTACCCAACGAAAAAAATTCTGGATTCGACCCTTAGTGTACGTAGAATGTGTCATCTCATTCTTGACAGTGCGCAGAAACACATCATTTTGTTTTGTCTACGCAGGGGAAACAGCATTCCAAGTGGCTGAACTAAGAACTAACCATTCTTCAGATAACGAAGTGTGTGAGAACATCTCACAGCACAGAGTAGTAGATATTAGTAGAGACCCGACATGAGCGAGGAAAATTCCAACAACTGTCAAAAGTGCATGAGCTGACATATACAGGGTGTTTCGGAACTCTCTACCAATACTTCTAGGCATTGTTTCTGGACCACTAACAAAAGTAAGTACCATAATAAAAATTTTCTAAAATCCCCAGTTACTGACACAGCCGCCATTTTGTTTTTTCACTCATTATTTTTTTATTCGAACACCTCTGAATGTATAATTTTGAAATTTTGAAAACAGCTTTATAACAATTAAAACAATCTTAAAAAAAATCAATCAACATTTTCCGACATCAAAAAAACAAAATGGCGGCCATTTAAAATCTTTGAACAGGATTAAATTAATAATGGCTGATATCAAAATTTGACTGGAATAACGTATTTAGATATTTTTATTGCAAATCCAACGATACCTCATTTTTCAAGATTGGCCAACAATTAACAGAAATATGCCACTTTTTAGGGTGTGCGGTGGTTGGAAGCGAAAAACTGCAACCCGTTCTCAACCACCGCACACCCTAAGAAGTAGCATATCTCTGTTAATTGTTGACCAATCTTGAAAAATGAGGTATCGTTAGATTTGCAATAAAAATATCTAAAAAACATTATTCTAGTCAAATTTTGATATCATTAGCCATTATTAATTTAATCCTGTTAAAAGATTTTAAATGGCCGCCATTTTGCTTTTTGATGTCGGAAAATTTTGATTGATTTTTTAAGATTGTTTTAATTGTTATAAAGCTGTTTGCAAAATTTCAAAATTATACATTCAGAGGTGTTCGAATAAAAAAATAATGAGTGAAAAAACAAAATGGCGGCTGTGTTAGTAACTGGGTATTTTAGAAAATTTTCATTATGATATTTACTTTTGTTAGTGGTCCAGAAACACTGCCTAGAAGTATTAGTAGAGAGTTCCGAAACACCCTGTATTTTATACTTTTGACCCAATAAATGGAAGTAAGAGAAAAAGATAATTCGATTTTCAATAAGAACTCCCAATTCCTCTCAAGAATGTTCCTTCCTTGTCAATAAGTAATATAATTGAATTATTTGCCACATTCTCTTTAAGATTGTCTTCGGTGCGATCACTTTTATTTCTCACCAGAGAAAGTTATTATTATTGTCACCCAATTATTGTTTGTCAGAGTAACTGATAAATCCAGTTATGTTTTCAGTGAGGGAAGTCTAATACAGTTATAAGTTACCATGTGTGCCCCATATAATAAAATATTGTATCGTTCATATATTGTGATGCTCAGGTTATCGCCTTAAAAACGTATCATTTTATTCCTTTTTCAACCAACATATGTTATGTTATGAAGGGACGGATTCAAAGATCCAAAGATTCAAAGATCCTCACACGTCAATCAACCAACATAAGTCTGAGACCTGTGCTGGGTTGATCAATTGGATGATGGTGATTGATAAATACAACCTACAGCTTCACGTGAGTTCCAAACCACCGGGAAGTGATTTTACAACAGACAACAGAGTTTTTTTTGCTGGCCAATCCAATCGGTCACCCTTAGAAATAGGGCCCAGGAGTTCATAGTTTATATCTATTTGATTGAACAGATATCTGCTACGGCTCACGGTTAACACTTTTTTCGGGGGAGTAGTTTTGTGTCAATATCTCTCCCATTGTTTTGATGTGGGCTCCATCAGGGTAGAAACTAGATTAGCTAGTTTCATTCTACTGTAGATTCACTTGAATATTTCTATATTATATTGCTAATGAGCTTCCAAACATTTAAATTACGGTTTGGATGAGAAGAATTTTGGTTGTTGATGTATAATATCAATTTCTTGTACATGAAGAATACAGGCTTATGGCATGAATGTTCTATTCTTGTAAACTACTTATTCTTGTATTCTGAACTTCCGAACAAGACATTTACTCTGGTACTGTCGAAAGTAGGGAAGTGATAGCCGTGAGCCGTAGCAGGTATCTCTTTAATCTCGCCTGCGGCTTGTGCGTAATATACATATTATACTTGTGTAACTAATGCGCAAAGTAGCACTTCAATGCACGGAGAAATGTATCACGCACGAGCCGTACGCGAGTGTGAAATAAATTCTTCAAATAAAAGAGAGCAGCAAAGATACTTTGAGAACGAGTAACATATTACATTTTTCCTACAGTTGTAACAAAGTAAAACGAGTGCGGCAAAGTCAGCTGGAGTGTGGCAAAGGAAAATAGTGCTCGAATCAGATGTTTTTCGTATTAAAATGAGTGCATGAATAGTCGCTTTATGAGGTAGCTGTGGGAAAATAACAATTTTAAACTCGGTATTATGTGAACTAAGAGCAGTTCAGCTAGCAAGCAAGCCAACAATAAACTCGTGGTGTTTCAATTGTGGAAATTATCCAAGTGGAAGCGGCTGAAGAAGAACAAGAAAAATAAGAAGTAGAGAAAGAAAAAGAAGATGAAGTAGAAAAAAGAGAAAAAGAAGAAGTAGAAGAACTGGTGGAAGAGAATGGTCTTCAACGAAACTTTTTATTGAATCAACAGGGAACGAGTTCTGAAGGTGGAGGGGGAAGAACAGTGTTGGTCTGCGATCACAATTAAGTTGTTTCTTCAGCCTTTTCCAGCTTTTCATTATCGATTTCCTCCCAAAAACTATTATCGCTTTCCCCCTCCACCTTTGCTGAAGAAGAAGGGGGAGTTTTCCTCAACAACAAACACAACTAAGTGATTAATCGTTTGTTTTATCCTTCTGCCAACATTTGCAATTCTTGTTTAGCTTGCTAATGCGACAACCATTTCAAAAGAAAATCTGTGTTTTAGGAAAATGACAGATTAGCGTCATTGAGTAATTTTTTCATAACAAATTACGAACTTTCAGAATAAGTACTTAAACCAACAAAGATTATAATTATCCAAGATTATAGGGAATTTTTTTTCTAAAGTTCGATAGGAAATTGGCACCAGCTGAATTTGAGCCATATTGGAACACAGGTAGTAGACCTATTCCTAATTGGATCAATTTTAAATTATAAATGCTCACGGTAAGTTGCACGAAAGAAAATTAGTTTGATCACCGTAAGATGACGTCATCTTACAGAGCTCAATAGGGAAGTCAGTGCACTGGCTCCGACATCTTACGGTGGTCAAATTTAATTTTCTTTCGTGCAAATGCTTTTGAAAGTTTTGACAGTTTTAGAAAAGCTTGGTTGGTTTCCTATGGCGCTTAAAAATGTTCCCCCAATATCTCCGACTGGTTTCAAGCGCCATATAGAAGTAACTAAACTATACTTTGAAACTTCTAATTGATACAAATTGAAGGAAATATTTAATTCAGGTTCAATTAGTTACTATCAGGTTCAGACCTACTGTAGTTACCCTCGTCACAGACTATGATGAATACTGAATTTATTGACCAACCGAAGCGAGGTCTTGTATCAGCTTTCTTGTTCTGCATTTCGTCTCTATGTCAGTCTGTTACACGATTACGACTCAACGCATTGACCGATTGTCATAAGATTTTGCATGAGTATTCCTCATTCTTTGATTGTGTGATGTATACGTTTTTCTTCAAATATTTTAGGTGGCTCAATTAGCTCCCGAAATGCTCGATCTGGATGCGGGTGGTTTCAAATGAAAAGTATGACTGTCTGCGAGAGGCATTCTTGCTGATGGTGCCCCCGCCCCTAGAAAAATGTTGGCTACGCCTATGCTTGTCATAATATATTAGAAAAATATTATAATAGCTATGAATTAGCATTAATAATAATTGAATAGAGTTTCAAAAATATATATATATTCCTATTTTTCCTTACACTATTTTATTGATCAGATTAGTTCTGTACACGCGCTAGTCAAATATGGAGAAAAGCAGGAAAATACTTTGGAAATGTGCCCTAGTGAATGAGTAAGAGTACAAAATCAACGATAATTGATGCTGTTTTGATAGTATGATTTAAAATGACATATTTTCCCCAGGATTATGTATAATAAGCATTTGTGTTACGTTAATCCGATTAATAATAAAAAAGAGGAAACATTGATATCATCTGTTGAGAAAAACGATAGCCCGAAGAACAATAAAGGATTACTTATTACCAAGAATACTCATTACTCCTCAATAATATCTGTTGAAATAGTATTTGGTAACTCCTTGGAATATTGTGAGAGGCTTAATTAGGAATTGAGATGATTTTGAACAGAAATTGATATTCGAGATGTGATGTTTATTCCTTGACGAAGATAATGAACATTATTTTTATAATTCATTCATATTCAAAATCAAAATCAATTAATTTTCCTTAAAGAACAAAATACAGATAATAATATTCCAATTAAACCCGAACTAATTCGCTGAAAGACAAGGATGGATGTGGCAAACATTTTGAAAAATTCCACTTTCTTATTTCTTTTTTTATTGCTGATGATGCCCACATGAGTCCGAGACTTGTGCGTGGGTAATGAGGTGAATGATTACATATCAATGCCTGACGGTGGAGCGGGATTCGAACCCACGACCACTTAAACGACAGCAAGCTGAAGTTGCGACGCCCCAACCAACTGCGCTAAGCGGCCCGCCAGGGACCAATTCTATTATTTATTCTATTTATTTATTATCACATACTTGTCATGAATAGTAAGTTATGAATACCCCTTTGACAATTTTTGTCCTATACCACTAAAACGACTTTTTTACACAATAATCCTTGAACAATATTCTTAAATCATTGTCAAAACTAGCCAATTTACATTTCTACAACATTACAGTTTTAACATTCAAAAAGGCTTTGCCAACTATAGAAACATTTTTCTAAAAACTATTCATTCAAACAATATTCATTCTTGAACAAATCAAGAGATTGAGCATTCCTTAAATTACTAGACAGTTAACTGAATACTTTCTTACTAAAGGAATTAGGATTCAATTCATAAATTAACGTTAGTTCAGAGCTGTTCTACTCTAATTGAATCAATTTAGAACACGTTCTTCGTTTGAGATTAATATTAAAGTGAGACAAGTAATCAGATAAGTAAATGAATAATAAGACAAAATTGTCACAACCACATTTATTAAAACTGAGAGAAACTAGTTTCGGTTGTTACATCATTATCAATCTCAATCAAAGTTTGATAATGTGTTTTAATAAATGTGGTTGTGACAATTTCGTCTTATTATTCATTATGGATACCTTCCACAATTTCACCTTCACCACTTCAAAGAAAGTTATACAATGAAACCTTTTGACCAACAGATTAGTGGTTCGAATCTTGGCAGCAGCTGAATTTTTGTCGACAATGTTTGACTTCAATAAATTACTCTTCCATTTCTCCGTTCTTTTATAATGATTTTCATAATGTTTTAGTTTAATCCATATGATTACAACATGATGCTGAATTTTATAATTCATTTTTTTAGAAATAAAAATTCTCCTTTGATTTTCTCAATGCAGGAGCATGTGAATTCACAGAGTTCTTATGCGGAAAACCATCACCTGAAGCTCTCTGATGCATGGCACTTCATTTGAAGGTAATGGAGGCGGAAAATTCCTGGTCCACACGTGATGTGTTCCCTTTGTAGACTCTTGCTATTGATGGTGACGAGATGCCTCAAATATTTTGAGAGCTTTTCATCGTGCTTTAGTTGTCGGTTTGCATGTCAGCTGGCCATTTAACCCAAACTGTAAGCGACATGCCATTCGCACAGCAAGAGGTGAGACAAAGAAAAAAATCGAAAAAGTAATAAATGGTCGTCCAAGTTCCCCACAATAGTAGAGCTTCACCTAATATCATGGCACTTCCGAGATACTCTATCGACAAGACTTATTGGCTTTATTATGTATAAAATATGATTCATGATTCACGCTTCAATCGTTTATTCGGGAACTGTTTTCGGGAATTGTAAGAGAGAATCGATCATTTGTAGCTTATGTATCAATAGTAGTCATTTTTTGATAGTACAGGAAGCTCTGCAGTCTTTACAATAGTACTTCATTGACATTGGGATCAAACGTATTGGCTCTATTCAACACCAATTCAAAACAGACCAGATATTTGAATTTAACAAGCCACTAGCATGCAACTTATTAAAAACCACATTTGCCAAGAATACATGTGAACCTAGAAAAATGACTCCCACCATAAAATTAACTTTTGCTGGTGGTGCCTTTGTAATTCATGTCATGTGAACTTCTTTATGTCTGTTTGCTATACAATCTCATGTTTTTTGAAACAAAACAGAGTTGCCAAATTTCTAAACAAACAATTTGAGTCACAGGACCATGGTTTCATGTTAGTTTAGTGTTGTGTCATGTTCTTTTCATGTACTAACAATTCTTTTTTGTTTTAATTATGGAGTGATTTCACAATATCAACATGAGTTCTACTAATCTTATGTTTTTTATTTATTCTAATTCAAGTTCGCTTTGTATATAGTTTTTGTTGTTTGGCAATAAATTACAATTTCAATTCCAATTTCAACTGAAGTGCAGTAAAATGCAGCAAAATCGTGCATATCTTTAATGTCAACAATAGAGCATTAATCTTAGTGCTTTTCGAATCATGAATGACTTGAAAATATGATGTGCTAACAAACAATTTCAAGTTATGAATAGAAGACGAAATTATCACAACCGCATTTATTAAAACTTTGAGAAACTGGTTTCGGTTGTTGCACCATTATCAATCTCAATCATACTGAGTATAACCTAATTGATCATGATCAATTGAGCTTGGGTTTAACCTAAAATGTTGATTTTTTAGTTGAACATTTGTAAAGAAAGCAGTAGTGGGCTGTGCCTGTTGTATCTTTGTTTGATAGTGTTCCTTGTGGTAAATAAATTTCAAAATGTTTCGTTGAAAATGGCGCCTATAATTGCCCTGCTATGAAATTATAATAATTTCCCGGTGGTTGGAACCCACCTGAAACTGTAGGTCCAGCTCATCAATCACCATCATGCAACTCATTACCCACGCAGAGGTCTCAGAGCTATGTGGGCTTCAATTAAATAATTATTTGTAACAAGTCCAGTTTCATTTGATGAATTAATCTATAAATCAGGGCTATGTTTTAGAATCAGGATACAATAGTCAGTTATCTTATCCAAACCGAACTTTGGATTCACCAACCTACTAGTATGCAACTAAAGTGCAGTATAATGCAGCTAAATTGTGTGTATCTTTAATGTAAACAATAGGGCACTAATTAACGTGATTCTCTATTAATAAATGATTAAAAATGATATGCATAGAAACAAATTCTAGATTATCACACAAACAGTGCAGTGCAATAAGGTGAAACATATAAAATAAGATAAATAGATAAAATATATTTGAAATTGTTTTACACTAAATAAAACATATTGTTACGGGTTCTATGTCTAAAATAACTCTGGCAACACTTAAATTTATCACTCGCACTTTATTTACACAAATAGTAACAACACTCACTGAACAGTAATGTCTTACAGATAAATAAGCAATTGAAAACAGATAAATTGATATTGTTCAACTAATAAAGAGATTTCAATAAAATGTACAAAAATCAATCACTAAAAGTTAAGAGGCCGATCCAATATTAATTAATAACTTTACAATAAACTGTCCAATAATATTCAAAAAGAAACGTCGAAAAATAACAATTAACTCACGTAGCACTAGTCCGTAATACAATAAAAACTATTTAATAGCTCACTGGTATGAATTAAATATGAAAAAGAATTATCACTATAGTCACTAAGAAAAAATTATCACTATATAGGCTCAATATATAGAACTGTCACAACTTGTTTATCACGACGAATTTCAAAGACAACTGAACTAGTTTCTACAAATGCGTTCGCCTTAAATAGGTTTTTCAACAATCGAGATATCTCTACATTTTTTCTTCTAAATAAATAAATAAGGAAACTCGCACTTTCCACAATATTCGATAAGATTTCATTAATGTCTAATCAAACAACAAGAACATTCTACAAAGTAAAAAGTAAACACCATAAAAGTGTCAAAAGCAGATTAATTAATTGCTTAAAAGTAAACATAGATATTACATAGAAGATAACACCGAGAACCACAGTTCCTTCTTCCTCTCTATTCTCGCTACAATATTTTGAATTGTTTCACATTCATTGTAGTGGTAAATTGATTAATGACATTTTCACACTTCTAGCCACATTTCTTTTTATCTACAAATCATTTTACCAAGGCAGAGTCCGTGTTATCCGTGTTTTTTATTATTAAAGCTACCATTGCTTCACATTTACTCGGTTAATTGAGGCACTGCTGTACCTATAGGAAATTTCTAGCACTTATATCAAGGTCTGTGGGATGAAGATGGTGGTGCTTTATTGTGGTTGCAATATGGTTCATGGTTTGATCAGGAAATTGTAGTTATTGTAGGGGAATATCGAACATTTGTGGTCGATGTATCGATAGTAGTGTACAGGATGTTATCACCGCAGTAATCGATTGGAATTTTGTGTGCAGGAATTAGCACATGTGGAATGGATGTTCGTTGGCATTCCAATAATGGTTGGCAACGATTGGTGATAATTAGAGTTCGTGAGTTGTGATTGGTTTCATTCGAGATTTGTTGTGTGGACTGCGAAATTTTCTCGTTTTGTAATGAAGGTATGAGGTACGATTTGCATTTGTAAAGAATACTTGAAATGAAGAATGGAAAAAATCTAACAGATTTGAGGAGAGAAATGAAAGAAATTTCGAGAGAGCAACTAGAAAAATCTAGCAATAACAATAAAAAATTTAAGAAAATTTAACAATAGAGATATTTAGCAAGGCATGCCTGAGTCAAAAACTGTGAAATATGAAATCAACCATAGCACTATTTATGCAGCATATCTATGTGTTTAGAAAACATCAATATTCAGGAAACAATGAATTCTTAAATAGTGTGTTTATTATAATAACTAGTGGTTCATCCAAGCTTCGTAATGGGATTTAAAGTAGATTTTTTGGATTAAACATGTTTTTTATGGATTTCAACCGCCGATGCCAATACAATTTCAAAAAGGGGATTAGGGGCTGCATTATTGTGACATATTTGCATCATAATGACCATGTTTTCCAGCCTGCTGTTCTATGAGTTTCCTGCACCCAAGCACATTTTTAAAACAGTAATAGTGTCCATAAGTGGAATTTAATCATGAATTTGGTAAATTCAACGATAGAATCCAATTCGTTGAATTTACCATATAAAGATAATATTAATAACGCAGATCGTTATGGAACAGAAATCCAAGAAATTAGTTTTGAACAATGTAAACAGAAAATAAGGAATCGGGCTGCGAGGTGCACAGAATGGAATTTATAGGAAGCGTTGGGCCATATTTAGTGTTCCCAATTATTGCCGTGTTTGTGGAATCCGCACGACTGACATTCACACCCCTCCCCTATCCAATCTTATTATATAGATTGAAATAACAGCTTTATTTGTAAATAGTATATTAATATTTCATATACTCACTCTCTCACATTTTCGCTATGTCCGTAATTCTGCATTCTATCTAAACAATCAGGCCTATTATAAATTGATAAATTCCCAGTAAAAAAAGACTTTTCCGCCTTGGCACATCAAGGTTTTAACCATTCTCATTTTGTGCATTCAATAAGACTTTCCGTGAAATAGATAGCCTAATCAAAGTAAATTGGCAGATTCTAGCGAGAATTTTTTCTGAGCAATGAGACCTATGCGTAAGTAATGAGTTGAATAATAATAAAATTGAGGGCCTCTGACGCGACTCATCTACTGTTTTTTTTAACAGTCGGAACTGACAGGCTTGGCGTGTCCTCCGAAACACGGGAGTAGTATCAGTGAGAATCTTTCAATCGGATCGGGATCATGAGTTAAATGATGATGGTTGACGAGTTTAACCTACAGTTTTAAGTGAGTTCCGAACCACCGGGATTTGATTCTACAGCAGAGAACAGAGACTTTTTCGCTGACCATCCAAATCATTCACTATTCCTATTTTATTCCGAGCATCTTATTCCTGTTATGTAACAAACAAATTCTTGGCACGGCTCGCAGCTGATCACTTTATTGAAATGATCAAGGAAAAGTTACATTATTTAGTGAACTTCTCCGAGAGGTTGCAGGCAGCTACTAGCGTTATTTTGTCTCATTCCAGTTCCACACAGAGGCTCTAATATAATTTGATTATTATGACAGAATTTGATCACAATGCAAGCCTGCAAAGTTGTTCAATAATAAACTTGCAAGTTGCGCTCTAGCCTCGAAAAGTTGGACAGCAACTGCTGTGGGGCTTGCGTGTAGAATAGTAGGTCACGTGACTGAGTTCAACTTCCTATTCAACTTGTATACTGGCTTGAACTTGTATGCTGGCATCAGTGCAGCAGCTGAATAACTTTGACTAGACGAGGCTTATTGTGTGACCTCTCGCTAAATGTGCATAATAATATAACACTGCAATGGAAATGGGGTTAGGAGTATCTGGCATATTTAGTGGGGAATTAGATGGAAGTACGAGAGTTATGATATGAATAATAAGAGATAGAAAGAGGCAAAGGAGGAACAGGATTGAGGTGGATTGGTTGCAGATAAAGATATTCATAATACAGATACTGATGCATCACATTATTCATGCGAATTTACAATGAATCATGCATGACAAGCTTTCAGAACATATCAGCTTCAGTTAGAAATTAAAATAATAATTTGCAACACAGCGATTCAAAAATAATGTCAGAACTATTTAAAAAATCAGGATAAGTCTCAGGTTAAAATCAACAGGAAAATCAAAGCATTCAAAGGAAAATCAGGTTAAAATCAAAGCATCACATTGTTTAATTCATGCGAATTTACACTGATTCATGCATGAGAAGCTTTCAGAACATATCAGCTTCAGCTACATATTAGAATAATAATTTGCAACACAGCGATTCAAAAATCATTTTAGAACTATTCAACAGATCAGGATAAGTCTCAGGTTAAAATCAACAGGTTGAACCTACATTTTTAGGTGAGTTCAGAGCCAACAGGAATTGATTCTACAATGGAAGTTTTTTATTTATTCTTTTATTACACAAATCACAATCAAATGAAGATACAACAGGTAAAGCCCACTACTGCTTTGTTTATTAATTTTTAAATTAGTGAGATTAGTGAGTTTGGAAGAAATAATGCCTGCAAAATTTGTCAAATATTCCATAAAAATGTACTGTAGAGATTTTAAAACTGATAAAAAAAGGATAAGATAATTGACTCATAAGGATAGGTGGAGTTGGGTTCACTTAGGACTCAGGACTTATGACTTCCTCTTCCACTTAGTCAAGTATTGAATAAACATATTGAGTTCCAGAAATTTCAATTAATATGTTTTTATAATGCGATCAATATTATTATTGATATTACTAATAATTTGAGCACAGGTGAATTTCTGCCAATAATCATAGTGTTCACATAGTGATAGTATGAAATCCTGACATTGCATCTTATTATTAGATGAAAATAATTTGAATAAATTTATGAATGTATGAATAAGATTGAAAATTAAGCAATTGAAAAAAGAAAAAATTATTAAAAAAGCTGAAAAACTATGAATATGATGACAGGATGTGAAAATTAAGAATTGAAGAGAGAGCCAGAAAGTAGAAAAAAGAAGAAATGGTGATAAAGAGAGGTTTGTAGTGTTTGGGGAGGTACGGCTAAAATTACAAAATGGTATACATGAATATGATCATGTTGTACTGTACTAATTTTTCAGCTAATACATTATAAATTTGATGGGAAGAAGGAGGGAAGCAAGATTGGAGAAAGGGCGAATGAGTGTACATAAAAGGAGAATGTTGCTATGAGAAGTCTGTGGTGTAGTGGTGAAAGAGAGAGCGAATGTGAGGGGTGAAGTTGCAAGGTGGTAGCGCAGAGTAGTACCTTTGTAAAACCACTTTGACCTCTGAGAATGTAATCGATAAAATGAAAGTACCCCACGATACGCTATTTGCTTCTCTCAGCACTGCGTCTTTCTCAGTCAATCCTTCTTATATTCATTATTACTTTCCTTCTTTCCTTATTATCAGTACTATAATTTGTAGTTAATGTGTAGTTTTGTAGCTAATGTATTAGCTGAAAAATTAATACAGTACTACATGATCATATTCATATATACCACTTTGCAATTTTACCCCTACCTCCCCAAACACTACAAACCTTCTACCATCTCTTCTTTTTTCTACTTTTTGGCTCTCTCTTCAATTCTTATAATTTATAGCAGGTTGCCTGATTCAGTTTAGAGCTAGAACATGGCATAACCTACTTACAAGTTCAATGTAATAGTCTCTTTTCATCTCTCATCATCATCATCATCATCATCATCATCATCATCTTCTTCTTCTTCTTCCTCTTCTTCTTCCTCTTCCTCTTGTTGTTGTTGTTGTTCTTCTTCTTCTTCTTCTTCTTCTTCTTCTTCTTCCTCTTCCTCTTCTTCTTCTTCTTCTTCTTCTTCTTCTTCCTCTTCCTCTTCCTCTTCCTCTTCTTCTTCTTCTTCTTTCTCTTCTTCTTCTTCCTCCTCTTCTTCTTCTTCTTCTTCTTCTTCTTCTTCTTCTTCTTCTTCTTCTTCTTCTTCTTCTTCTTCTTCTTCTTCTTTCTCTTAAACATGTTTTTACGATTCACCTGAATAAACAATCATTTTATTCCCTATATAATATTACATGCTCAATTAAAATGCATCTATCTATCTATTTGACCTGATAATTATTATTATTACTATTCTATTAGGACAAATAATCGTTTACTCACAAACAATCCACAGTGGATGTACCTCACCTGTAAAAAATAAAACATATTATTTTTGGAATATCAGGAGTTGAATGATTACAATAGCACTAAAATTTGAAAAATTGTACATGAAAGCCCTTGAAGAAAGTTGTAACTTGATGAAAAAGGACTTAGACTAATATTCGAATACAGTTCATAGTGATTGATGCACATAAATTACATGGCTGTTGAGGGTTACCTTAGATAACCTTAATTTTTTTGGACTAGGTAAAGTGAGAGTTCGAAAACCATTAATAAAAAATCGTATTTATCAATGGTTATAGTTACTCGTCAACATTCACTCGATGAGAATTAGGGCATAGAAACATATTTGGAAAATCCATGATAGAAGCTTGATCAAAAAATGTTCTCTTAAAATAACAAGTGTACTCTAATCAACTAATGTAGAATTGTAGCATTTTATCTTAAATAAGGAATTCAATATTCTAGGAAAGAGTAACATTTGAATATCAAAATAAAATAAATACAAAACACAAAATAAAAAGAATATTTAGCACAATACAGGTATGATGAATACGAGCATAATGTATTACAAGCGTAATAATAAAATAGGAATATTAATCTGCATTTCTCACTTACATCTGAAATGATCAGTATTGGCAGTATTACAAATAATGCAATTAGAAGGGAAATGATAGTTGAGTGCCGTAGCAGTTATCTGTTCAATCAGAGATAAGCTACGAAACTCCTGAGCCATGTTTGTAAGGGTGACCAATTGAATTAGCCAGCAAAAAAGACTGTTCTCTGCTGTAAAATCACTTGTCGGTGGTTCGGAGCCCACCTAAAACTGTAGGTTCAACTCATCAATCACCATCATCCAATTCATTACCCACGAACAGGTCTCAACCCTATGTGGGCTTCAACCTCCAAATAAAATATGGATAATTAACCTTAGGGTAAGAAGATGGGGAATGAAACCATCCAGAATCAATAAATATTACTTTAAATTACAGTATTCATTGATATGAAGTAAGAAAGAATCGGAGAAAGATGGTAAGAGTTCAACCATCATCAAAAATCGTAAACTATCTATGAAATGATAGATAGTAGTTGATAATCGAAAAATAGTTCAGTTCAATTCAAGAGCCTCATTAAGCATGATAACATTCCATAGATAGACCGTCATGAACCTTTATACCCACCAATGATAGGTTCTATTAGCAGTTGCTCGATAGCTAACTTCAGTTGGATATAATGAATATCCGGTTTCACCAATGGCTTTTTACAGTTCATTTCATATTACGACCAATAAGAGAAGGCATATCCGGGAAGGAAGAAGATGAGACGAAGAATGAGAGAAGAGGAAAAAGAGAGTGTGTGAGGGAGGAGAGAGGAATAAGTGAAAGAGTGGGTGAGGAGGAAAGATACAGAAAGAGAATGAGTGAGAGTAAGAGAGGAAAAGAAGAAGTGAAACAGTGGGAGAAAGAGATGAAAGGGAGAATTAAAGAGAGAGAGAGAGAGTAAGAGAAAAAAAGAAAAATAAAGAGGTAGCGATAAGAAAGATAGGAAACGAGCAGATATTGGGGTTTTCAAGCTCCATAGCCGTTTTCATTCCTATCAAGCTTTAGGAAGGAGCTTGAAATCGTCTGACAGACAATTCCATTATATCCTTATCGGAACAAACGTAGTGAAGCTCCTTATAAAGTTATCTGCCACAGCCATTTTATTTCTACTGCGGTTGAAACTCACGTTTTCTTGATGCTTGTGCGCTGGTAATGAGAAAAAATTACCTATTATTTTTGAAAAGGGTTGAAATCAATCGAAAACATTTCTCATTTAGCAATTTATGCTCTCAATAGATATGATCATCTTATAGGTCGCTTAAAAGCAGTTAAGTATTTTAGAAAGGTTTGAAATCAATATGATTGAATTTCCTATTTCAGGTGCATGAAATCAATAAACATCATATGCTATTACCATCTTTTGTACCTCTAGAAAGGAGAGTTGAATCATCAGCATGAAATAGAGGCTTGATGAAGAGTAACACAAACAGAATTTATTAATTTCGAATTCCTTTAATTGGTATTAATTGTCAGTCACTTCAAACTATCTTGTGAGTAACACAAACTCTAGGTCGTTCATATAGATGAGAAAGAGTAGGGGATCCAATATAGAACCTTGACTGAAGCAACATAGAAGTCCTCGATCATATTCATGAAAAGTTCATTTGTTGAAAAATAATGGATTAGAGTATTGATTGCTGGGAAGATTAGAGTGCTTGCACAGTGGAGTGCTAATACTCGATGATAATCACCATCGCAAAAAATCAAACACATGTTCTGATACTCCACAGTGTATGCACCCATACAGGGAATTCCTGATACTTCACAGTCTATGCACCCATACAGGGAATTCCTCCTCACAAATTTTTAAATGTTATGGTAACCATAATGCTCCTACATTTTCAGGTAAGTTCCAAACCAAAAGGTGAGTAATAAGTCTTTGCTATAAATGATAAGTGAAATAGATATCACCATTTATGATAATCCAGTTGATTAAGTGTTCAAAAACTAAACTGAAAACTAAACTAAAATGAATAAATGCCAGATCAGTTTCAAATTAGACTTTGAGGCTCTTGAAAGGAGTTTGATAATTCAGTTGATATCGAATGAAAAAATGATCAAAAACATGAATATCAATGTTGGAATAATTTCAAATTGGATCTTCAGAATCTCTTCGAGCTCTCCTGTAAGAAGAAATAGTTTATAATAGTTTCATGATTATAATTATTGTGAATATTTACAAGTATTGTCAAGAGTGGAATACTAATTTGTGAACTGATGTGATGTGAACTGACTGTGAGCTTATATTGGAAGAGGATTGAGAGTTTTCTAATTGTTCTGAGAGAGAAACAATATTTGATAGTGAGGTTATGAGAGAGTTACTGGAAGTGAATTGCAATTATTTCAATGGTTCAGAATCAATTGTAAATACTGTATTTGAATTTTAAAACTCAAATTTGTTCAAATACTGGTTCCACAATGTTTGAAAAACGATTTTCTACATTATTTACAATTCATATGCGGGCAGATGAGGGTAGCAGGAGATTTCATTGTTTACTTCTTGGTTGAGATTTGGGGTTTAGCTCAAAATTCCCACTCATACCGTATTGACAAGCGTCAATTATTTCAAAATGTATATTTGTATGAAATAACTATATTCAGATGATCTTGCAACCTTTTTCAACGCGAAACGCTGTCAACGATGTCATTGATACTTTTTTAGTGAATGTCAGACCAAGGAAATAATCATGTATTTTATACACTGTGAGGTCTTCAGACAATTGTAATTTAAAGACTATTGAGAAACTGTATAATGCACTATACTCCATATGCGGGCTTATACTATACAATATTAATACTTACCAACTATGAGTAAACTATTACTATACTATGACTTATGCTATACTTATCTTCCACTAATTGGACAGCTCTTGTTGGATTAGACTTTATAAAATGTTTTTTTAAATTGTGAAAAAAATCGTCCTGGAGGTTATTTCAATTTTAGAATCATTTACCTTTTTCTTGATTATAGATGTCAAAGTTGGTAAAATTTGTTAAAGTTTTTTCGCCTCAAAACCGACATAAACTTCAAAATCTAAATACTAGGAGGACTTGAAATCGAAATACTTAAATGAGATAAAACAGTTTTGAAATCCTATTGTACAATATGCTATTATTTTCACGATTGTTGAATAACAACTAGCGTCCGAAATAAATTTAATATGCTTGTTTCACCTCTTCTTCACGCGCAAGTCCCTTCAACGTTACCACAAGAGCCGTTTGGTCGAAGGTGGTACAGGAAGTGAGCTACTCAGGCAACCAGTAGTTGCCTATGTTATCTTCCCTGATAATCTATTTGTAAAGAGCTTAATTGTTATTTAATTATAAGCAAATTAACTTCCTGTACTCGTTTTTGTGAGGGTCAATCCATATGACAAGGTTTATATCATGTAACTTGTGTATTTCAAAAGAAATGAATTCAATTTGATTCCATTTGATCAATTCGTTTGAATTTAATAATACCGGACTTAATACCGCATGACTTCATGTATAAACTCATTTTCTGATATAAAAATAAATTTTTTAAATTTTCTGCTCAATGAAGTAGGATTTTCATATCATTTTATTGAATAGCACAATATAGTGCCCGAAACAGTAAAATGGAAACCTTTGTTCTCGCCCCTCCACCATAAAACTGTCACTAAAATCCGTCTCTACCTCGAAATTTTGAATTAACTAACCATTGGTAATTTGAAGATGAGCTTAGAAAAATAGTTCTGCTGTTTAGAGCAAATAATGAAATAGGTTTCGAATGGCATAGAGTTTGTAACACAAAAATAAGATTAGTACGAATCGATGCCCAAAGATAATACATACAATCAAATCAAGATTACAGAACCACAAAATAAAAACCCTAAAATAATTGTTTATGACATTCCATCTGATCTAAGTAACAAAGAAGTTGCTGAGGAAATATATAATAAGAATTTCACAAATTCAGGCATAGGGAAACAAAAGTTTGAGGAAGGTTGCAAGCCATCATTCAAATTAGGGCCAAAAAACAAGGGTTTCGTACATTGGGTTATAGAATGTGAACCAGAAATTAGGAAAACAATCATTAATAAGAAAAAGATATTTATCGATATGACATCGTGTAGGGTTAACGATTACGTTGCAGTGCAAAGATGCTTTAAATGTCAAATCTATGGGCACATTACAAAACATTGTAAAAAAGAAGATGACGTTTGTAGTCATTGCTCTGTCACAGGACACAACATCAAATCCTGCCCCTCCAGTGATACGTCTCCAGTATGTCTCAATTGTCAGAGAGCAGATAAACCGGCAAATCATAAAGTTAATGACTCAAAATGTCCCTGCTACTTGAAAGCCTTGCAACAATCCATCGATAGAACAAATTATGGAAGTGTTTAAGAAAATAAAGAATAGAATTTCCAGGCCAGATTCATCGAAGCAATTGACCCCCTCAAATATAAAATTAGATATTAGAGATTTTCCTGCATTTATTGAAAGAAAAAATCTAGTTAAACAATCAGCAAAAAGTAGGACATCATTGATTTTCAGCTTTGGACAATACACAGATTTGAATTTATCATTAGCTCAATGGAAAAAAAATCGTTTACACATTTCAAAGGGCCTAGCACATTCAATTAAGAAGAAAACGCTGAGTCAAGAAGAATTCAATAGCCTTCCTTCTGTTTATTTACGGAACATTAATAATAGCTCAATCCATTGTCATGTTGTGGAAAACTCGTTGACATTGATATTAGCTGAAAATAATAACAATGAATCTGAATTGGAACTCCGTGACCTTCTTTTTGCAATAGACAAATATGCATCGCTGAACAAGCATATTATTACAATTGGAATAGATTATTTTGATATAAGTACCGAATTTTCATGTCTAGAGCTATTAAGCTTAGTAATCACAACAAAGAACTTGAAATATGTATTCTATTATAGTGGAATAAACAACTTGAAATTTCTGGATATACCACACGATGATGATAGCTTAGAAGATTGCCCAAAAGGATACTTACCAGATGATTCTATTATCAATGCTTATTTGAACAGTATGATAGAACTTAGGAACTTTATTCAGCAATATGATGTTCTAAATTCAATGATTTATAAGGAAATACTGTCATCTTTGAAAGCCAGTAATATCACTTCATCAGCAGCATATATTCAAGAAATCAGACGAAATGAGATGAACATCTATGACAATCAACTGAGGACTTTCCTGTGGCTGACATCCACCGCATATCGAATGGGTTTCTGCTTGGAGAATAAAGGTAAATACGTTCCCTTTGATGAAACATCGAAAACATTTTTAACAAACGAAAATTATATTTTAGTCAGTAGAGACACGCAAATAATGCTGAATGCCGAGCTCCTAGAGAATCTGCAGAAGATTGACATATCAAATTGTAAGATGCCAAAAATATCTTGGATGGATGGAGTACCTGGATGTGGTAAAACACACTATATACTCCAACAACATATACCAGGTAAAGATCTAATCCTGTGTCAGACAAGAGCTGGAATTAGTGAAATCAGGCAAGAAGTGAATAGAGTCTACAAGAATAAATATGAAAGGATAATAAAACAGGACTATAGAACAGTTTCATCTTTTATAATAAATGGCTCAAAAAAACAATACAAACGCGTTTTCATAGATGAAGCAGTATTAATGCATGCAGGGTTTGTGGGGTTCGTCTCGACTCTGTCTAACGCTTCTGAAATTATTTTATTGGGAGATTCAAACCAAATACCATACATAGAAAGAAGCAAATTAACTGCTAAATGGTTCCATATCTCTACATTCTGTGAGAACAAATCATACCAACCACTAACTAGGAGATGTCCAATTGACGTCTGCTACATTCTTTCCAGTTACTACAAGAGCATTGGTACCAAGAGTGAGATCCTGCTCTCTATCAGACCACCAATAACAAATGGAGAAATCGTACCACTAGAACCCAACACTCTAGTATTAACATTCACACAGCTTGAAAAGAAAATGGTGCTGAATGATCTTGGGACGAAACTTCTTAACTCTATAAAGGTGCACACAATTCATGAAGCACAAGGTCTAACACACAAGGATGTTGTTTTGATAAGGAAAAATAATAAGCGATTAGAAATATATAATAGCACACAACATGTGATAGTAGCAATGAGTAGACACACGCAAACCTTCAGATATGTCACAACAGGGCAAGATGATTTAGTGCTGGCTTCAATACGAAAACTAAGAAATGTTAGTGGAGAATTTCTCTCAAACTGGCATGAGAAAAACATGAAAATGAAAATAATTATTAAACAATGATGAATAATGATATTCTATCTTTAGGGGAAGAACTAGAAGCTTTTCAAGAAATAGATGACATAACTGTAGATCTCGCGGATAATCTAATAAGATTCCTAGAAGAGTACAATTTGAAAATATTTTGTCTTAATATAAGAAGCATAAGAAAAAACTTCAATCAATTGATGGTACAGCTGCAAGACATGTCATTGGAATTCGATGTTATTGTTCTTACTGAATGCTGGATAAAAAATGAGTATATTCCACAGCACATGGAGAATTACAATATTTTTACATCAACAAAAAATCCACTCCAGAATGATGGAATTGTCATCTACACAAAGAAATGTTTCAGTGTTTCATGTTTGGAATGGGAAGTTAGATAGGCAAATGTATTAAATCTAAAATTGGAAACAAGGAACAATCATTATAATATTATAGCAATATATAGATCTCCATCTCACCATGATATAACAGACTTTTTATGTGATATGAGACAGGAGTTGAGTAACCTGCAACGGAGTCAAATCATATGTGTTGGGGATATGAATATAAACACACAAGGTCACAACCCGCATCCACAATTACAGGATTATTTTAACTTTTCCAGTGAATATGGATTCAAACACTGCATCAAGAAAGCTACAAGAATTACTGGGGAGACATCTTCCTGTATAGATCATATTATGATTAATTTTGAAAAGCAAGTATTACCTATAGTTTACGAATCCAGTATCACAGATCACTTCAGCATAATCTTGGGTTTGAAAGAAATTTCTAGTACAATTGTAAATAATGACTTGATTGGATTGAAGCGGCAACTTTCAATGGAAGACTGGGAAGAGGTATTAAATGCTCAAGACACCAACGTAGCCTATGAGAAGTTTATGGTCATTTTCAAAGGGTATATTGAAGAAAATACCAATTACTACCACCAACGAAAACGTCTAAAGCCTATCAAGCCATGGATAACAAGAGGACTAGTCTCAGCTATAAGGAAAAGGGATCTACTTAACAGAAAAAGGAAGAAGCACCCTAATGACACTATACTTGCTCAATACCACAGACAATATCGCAACACACTAGCAGCAGTAATTAAAAATACAAGAGAAGTTTTTTATAAAACAAAATTAAATGAAGCACGGAACAATATGAGAAGAACCTGGCAGCTGATAAAGGAGGCAACTGATGCAGTCAGCAGGAGAGAAGACACATTAACAAAAATCATAGTGGATAACAACATTGTAACAATGGAAGATAATCACGAAATCGTCCTTGAAAAAACTAATGAGCATTTTGCTAATATTGGAGCAAATTTGGCCAGTAATATCGCAAATAAAGTAGAAAGATCACTTCACACTATAGTAAATGAATACAAACCAACTAAAATTTCGCCTTTTTCAATGTTTTTTCAGCCAGTTATGGAGCAGGAAGTACTGGACACTATCAATACTCTCCGAATTGATAGTTCCCCAGGGCTTGATGATGTCGACAACAAAACTCTAAAAGCAGTAAAAGATTATATTGCAAAACCACTGGCTGACATATTCAATAAGAGTCTTTCAAATGGCATCTTTCCCAATTTAATGAAAGAGATTTGTATAAGACCTTTACATAAAGGAGGCGATAAAGTTGATCTTAATAACTACAGGCCTATAGCATTAGTCAGTAATATATCCAAGATACTCGAAAAATTAGTCAGTAAACGTTTAGTAAGTTACCTAGAAAGTAAAAATCTTTTGTCGCCTAATCAGTTTGGCTTCTGGCAGAACAGGAGTACAGATGATGCTATTTTCGAGTTGACAAGGTCTGTAATTGATGGTTTGGACAATGGAAGGAAATGTCTTGCAGTATTTTTAGATCTGGCAAAGGCATTTGATACGGTATCACATGGCATTCTTCTAAAAAAACTTCAGGCTATTGGTGTGAGGGGTGTAGTGTTGGAGTGGTTCAAGTCCTACCTGGAAAATCGTATACAGAGAGTGAGGATAGGGAAAAAATTGAGTTCAGAAGATGGCCTACCAATAAATTTCGGAGTACCACAAGGAACAGTACTTGGACCCATTTTGTATCTCATCTTTGCCAATGATTTATGCTCAATGGATGTCAATGGCAAGGTTATTGCGTTTGCAGATGATACGGCTATAATATTCCATGGCACCAACTGGGATGATGTCTTCAATGCAGCAGAATTGGGAATGAAAAAAATTACATCTTGGCTCCATAACAACATTCTGACTCTCAATGCTTCAAAAACAAAATTTATAGTGTTTTCACTGACAGATTCCAAAAAAACTTATAGAAACACAATCAAACTTCACCATTGTGAAATGAATAGTATAAACTGTAATTGTCCTTCAATTGAACGCACAGATAATTTAAAATATTTAGGAGTTATAATAGATGACTTACTTCGTTGGGATAAACACATCTTATATCAGGTAGCAAAACTCAGAAAATTAATCTATAAATTTATCCAATTAAAACAGTTATTAACAATATAAATGTTGAGATGTGTATACTATGCATTGTTTGAGTCCATAATAAGGTATGGCATATTGGCCTGGGGAGCAACAAATTTTTGTCACATCAATCCACTTTTCAAGGTTCAAAAGCTCATTTTGAGGATAATAGGATTCAAGCACCCTCTTTATCCATCAGTACTTTTATACTCAGAGCACGGCATCCTAAGCATCAGACAAATCTACTTACTCAGAGTTCTTACATTCATCAAGAAAAACCCACAATTCTTCGCCAACTTGGACCACCCACATGGTACTCGCAGAAGAAACATAGACTTTTCAATTCCTAGGATGACAACATCATTTGCTCAGAGATCAGTCACATATTTAGGACCAAGAATTTTCAATAAACTGCCAATAGACATCAAAGAAATAATTCCAGTTAATACATTTAAAAGGAAAACAAAAATTTGGTTGTTGGATAATGGAATTAATCACAGCGAACAATTAATGTCATAAATTGTTTTTCTGTAGCCTACAAAAAAGTCTGAATAATCTGGACTAATTTATCTAAATTACTAACTAGTAGCATGTAGTCTAAAAATATTATTATTAATTGTTATACTTATCAATTTAATATTCAATGAATTAGTAACATGTAACTTTGTAAAACTATCGTAATATTTCTTTGCATGTTCTAATAGCTTATAAAGAAATAGAAAAAATAGTGGAATCCTGACACATATTTATATAGTGGGAACCACAAAATTCAGAACTGCAATACTTTAGATTTAAGACTTTAATTTATTTTCTGAAATGTTAATTTTTTTTTAAATTTATTGTGAATAAACTCCTCTGGTAGTGTTTTACTCACAGCCAGAGAAATTATTATTATTATTACATATTTTATTATTATCGAACAATAGAATGTCTGTAACTGAAGCTTGAAGATAAATTTCATGCATGAGCCTAATGTTGTCATATGGTGTTAACTGAAGTGACATCATATCCTACCAGATCATATCCTACCAGATCATATCCAAATCCCGTAAGCCTCGTATCTAATACTCTGCTAGAAAAGTCTAATTAAAATCCGAGGGCTTGCTTGTGACATTCAATTAAACGCACCAATCAGAACGCGTTCCGCCTCAGCGCATGTAATCTGACCTGCTAATGTGATTCAAATTACAAATCTTCACCACAACCCGGCTCTGCCTGCCTATTTAATTAATAATTAATCAATTCTCGACGAGATTAAGTGTCTTTCTACGATTACAAAGGCTGTGGCTGTGTTCTTTTGTGTTGTAACGATGTTGTGTCGATCATTGTCGACTGTACTCGTTGAGTATTTTTGTTGCACTTCCACGATGGTGTTCGTCGAACATTATCTGGTATTGTCGAACATTTTTGAAACACTCCATGATGTTGTGAGCTCATTTTGAGTGTACTCAACGTATTTCTATGGTAATATTGTGCAATGTTGTCACGATGTTGTGTGCTCACCGATCAGTGTCAAATATATTCGTCGAATTTTCTCTGTGGCGATGTTGTGCGCTTGCCAGTTTTGCTGAGTACGTTCGTCGAATCATTTCGGAGATAACGTTAAATGGCTTACAAAGTTGCAATCATTCCTCATTATAACAATACGGCACAAAGCGAAGCTATCTCGTTTTACAATGATACAAACTGAGCCTTAATCGCACTGGATAATGAATGTGAATGATGTGCGTTAGAGAGAGTTTTAGCGTATCCCCTATTTTTCACTCATTATGGAAAACCCCGAAAGGGGTTTCAGGCTCGGAAACATGGTATATACGTTCCTTGTAGTCTTAACAACATATTTATCGATCTTTTACTTTGTGGGTAGAATATAAAAATTATCATGATTTATAATATATAGGGACTATACTATTTACATTAGTTCTGGATATTTCAATATTGAATATCATCTCATATACTACCTGGAATGTAAGTAAATGGCATTGGCATGCATTTCAAATAATCGTATACTGTGTGAAGCATAGATATGCCTTTGTGGTGTGATTCATTTGAAATGTGGCTTTCGACCAGTAGATCGATGATATAGGTCTCATTAATGTTGTTGTTCGAGATATTTTTTTGTCATTTCATAACTGTTTATTAATACTCATTTGAATCAATTGATTTGTATCATCCTTTTCTCTATTAATTCATTCAAAATAAGGAATATTATATAGCTTACTTTTTATTTTAGTATTTTTCCTTAAGTGTTAATGGTGCTACCATGGGTGTTATTTATTCATTGGAATGTTATTGAATAAAGTGTGTTAAATATGTTATTAAATAAGGATCACACATTTAAAACTTTTTTATCCGTTTAATACGTTCCACCATTGAAAAATTAAATACTACTCTATACAATTCGATCAATATATTCAATTTCCATTCAATGTAGGTTGTAGCAATTCAAGATAAGAGTAGATAACTGGTGAAGCCGACATTAACATCAATGTAAGAAGCATAGGCAAAGAAGAAGATGTTAGTAGCAGCAGCAGCGGAAGAAGAAGAAGACAAAGTAGAAGAAAGTGATGCAGAGAATAAGAGGAATAAGAATAAAAAAGAGATGATTAAGAAGAAGATGAAGAGCAAGAAGGAAAAGAAGAAGAAAGGGTTGAAAAAGAAGAAGAAGAGGAAGAAGTAGAAGAAGAACAAGAACAAGAAGAAGAAGAAGAAGAAGAACAAGAACAAGAACAAGCACAAGAACAAGAAAAAGAACAAGAACAAGCACAAGAACAAGAAAAAGAGAAAGAACAAAAACAAAAACAAGAACAAGAACAAGAACAAGAACAAGAACAAGAACAAGAACAAGAACAAGAACAAGAACAAGAACAAGAACAAGAACAAGAACAAGAACAAGAACAAGAACAAGAACAAGAACAAGAACAAGAACAAGAACAAGAACAAGAACAAAAACAAGAACAAGAACAAGAACAAGAACAAGAACAAGAACAAGGACAAGAACAAAAACAAGAACAAGAACAAGAAAAAGTAGAAAACGAAAAAAAGAAGAAAAAGAATAAAAAAGAAAAAAAGGCGATGGAGAAGCAGAGAAAAGAACTATGGCCGAAGAAAACACCGATAATGAAGTAAGATAAAGAGCAGAGCAGAGCAGCGCAAACATGGACAAAGAATAAGTGGCTAATATAGAAGAAAATCAAGTGGCGATGTGATGGAGAATGGGAGAAGGTTATTTGCGGTGTTTCTGGATGGGTATGGGTAGTGCGGTGGTTGAAGGGGGTAAAAGGGGTAGCGTTAAGGGAAGGAGAGAGTGGTGATGGAGTGTAGAGACACAGCGAAGTATGGGGGAAAGAGTGGAAAGGTGAATAATCGTGACCAGCTCTCGGCCAAGGCCTCGAAACCGTCCAATTATAAAGTTTGTCCTGTATATAGCGCACACCGCCGTGCACTTTGAAGCGCGCAATGCGGGTTTTCTGAGTGCAGTGTGTTTCTTGTTGCCTACCTTGCGCCTTCACTTATCCCACCTACAAACAAAACCAACCGCTCGCAGACCGACCAACCGCTTTTGATACTTTCAATATTTTTCTATTCAATGTGAATTATTAAAGATTGTTGCCTACCTTTCAATATTCCGGCCTGAAAATAAAATCAATAGCTTGCCTATCTCAATAGCGCTTTTTCCATTCAGACTGTATCGATGATTATTTCTTTATAATCACATTGGGCTAAAAAACATGGACTGTATGAAACGAATTTACAGAGCTCAATCCATTGTAGGTAATTGAAAAAAGGTATTCAACACAAATATCCAATTTATTTGGTATATGAGCGGATTTTGAGATAATCTCCATTTGAAGCTCATGTTTTCTGACCAGACACAACATTATGTCTTCCAGTCAAATTGGTCACTCCAACCCTAAGATTACCGAGTAAACAAAATTCTAATGTTGTAATAACCAATAAAGCATATGCAGATATATCCATTGTATTTGAATGAACTGAGAAGATTACATGAATAAATTTGAATTCACAATTCCTCCTTGTTTTCAATCATTGTGAATTATTAAAATGGATTCCCGATTCAGACCTCAATGTCATGCTACATTACACAATCTAAATTTTTTTTCTGAGCAAATAACTGCTTTTTCCTACAGTTAGCCTAAGCGTCTATATATGCACTCATTATAGTACGGTACGCAAACAGCTGATTCCTGCACTCTTTTACTTTGTCGCACTCAAGCTGTCTTCGCCGCACTCATTTTACTTTGCCGCACACCAGGTGTGTCAACTGTAGAAAAAATTCAATATGTACACAGGCTGAAAGTATCTTTGCCGCACTCAAGAAACTATTCCGCATTCACCTTCAGCTCATGCGTAATGCATTTCTATCAAGAGATACTTTGCGCACTTGACACACAAATAACTATTTTCACGTTAATTTTTTCATGTAAATAATTTTGAAGATGTCATATTACATAATAGTTGTATAAACTTGTATTTTAATTTTGACTCAAAATTATATATTACCAACTCTCTTTGAACTGTTTATCTTTTTGTTCCTTGGATTCAATTCGAATAAAATAGAATGAGTCATTAGCAAGTGCAGCAAGTGTAGAAACATTAGCAAGCTAAACATGGCTTAATAATTACAATTCATTGCTTTAATTCCTTCAAAAAATGGTTCTTTAGTGATTATTGTCTCTACTGAGATACTAGACATGATGAATAAGAACTGGAATATCATGAAAAATTATTAGAGGAATAACCCAATTCAATAGAATTGGTGATTTTATTTTCTCTTGTCAGTATTCAGATATAAAAGGATTCGATAGCAATATTTTCCTATATTTTACGATTTCAATAAAATTAAGACGAAAAGATGGACAACTACTACCTATTAATTTCAGGGTGCAATTGACAAAAACAAAAGAGGAAGATAATTATGATAGTTGCCAGCACAGTTGAGAAAAATCATCTCTTTTACGTGAAATACAAACATCATGGGACTACTACAATAGATGAAACTCGAGCTTGTATTCATGGTTTTATCATTTAAAGCAACGTAACCTTCAAACGTTGCGCAACTTTGTTCTTTGCCTGGTAACATTTGGTGACTCACTGTGACATCAGACATCTAATGTCATATTTTGTGTCACGCAGTCAGTACGTGATACATTAGTTGGAGTGACTTGTGTCAAAAACATTGTTGTGGGCTGGAAGCTGTTCAACCAACATTGGACCGAGTAAGCTTGAACAACGTACTTGTTCAAAAACTGTTCAGGCACGAAAAAGTGAAATGTGATGTTATGCGTGATGGAATTAAATTTTGTAATAAAGTTAGGAATAAAATTAATTAATCAGACCTGAAAGCTGCGCGCTTATGACCTCAATACTTTTTAAAGTTTCTCAAGTTGACAGATGTCAGATTATTGAAATATTAAGGACCTATCAGGGTCTGAGGCTGCATTTACACTATGTGACAAAACACTGTCAACTAATGATGTAAAACTTTCCACAAAAGAATCCTGTTTCCAAAATTAAATTGTTATGCAACAGAATTTTTATATGCAGTATATTGATATCACTAGTTTTCATTTGCATAAAATTAAATGAAGCAGCTCTGTAATGAAACCTTGTTTATAAAACTCTATTCTATAAGATTGTAACAAAGTCTAAATCAGGGTGGTATAGTACCGTATACTACACCGCCCATGTCAGTAGACAAATTATTGAAATCGTGTAGTTGTCCGTTTGTCCGTCATGACAAATTTCTTGAGGGGAAGATTTTAGACTCTTGAAACTTGGTTCATAGCTTCCTTCTAGTCCTAGAGAGGTCCCTATTGACTATGAAGTTTGGGGGTTGAATATAAAAATAATTATGATGAGTATTATAATTATTATCAAAACTAAAGCGTATTGGTTATTGTTGTTGGACTGACTTGGAACATAACATTACAAGCTGTTTTATCTCAAATGGAAACAAAACTATAATACAGGCTGCTAATCCCAATAAATTATTAACCTTTCTTCCATTACAGTGCAAGCGTCGCCAATTTCTTCTTTATATTAAAATCTTCTCTTTAGTTTCAAATTGTCGAATTGAGAAACAAATTGGGGAGTTTCAAAAGATATATGAATTGAGAAGAAAAAACAGATTTTTATTGTGAGAAATGACAATGTGCATGTTTATTAATTGTAGATCATATTATGATGTTTACAGAAATCAAAGAAGCTGAATGGTTCACAGGCACATCAGCGCAATTCATTTTCCTATCAGCGTTAAAATAGGTCCTTAGATATTCAGTTGCATCGATTTATTTGTTGATGTATCAGTGTTGTCTTTCCAACGAAAAAATAGTTGATGTGGTTACATTTCTTTCTTTAAACTGTGCCAAAATTTAATGTTTAATTCTTTTTTTATTTTTCATTGGACGTTTCAACTTTGTCCTGGGATTAATTATTTAATGGCTTAGAAATGTAACTGCGTTTTGAAAAATTGATTGAACCTATAGTTCATGGTTATCTATAGTCTAGACGTCTAGACAATTGAAGAATGTTAGGTATGCGTGAGAAAAACCTTCAGTCCCACAGTCACTTAAGGATTGTTAATTTTTCAAAAGGGAAATTCTGACCCTTTCTCCACTTCTCTGTCTCTTTCTACTACTAACTTCTCTCTCTCTCTTGTTGATGGACGGTGCGGTGTACTTTTCCAGTTTTGGAAAATTATGTACTGTTATGTTGGACAACCTGCTTGGCTAAAATTTGAAACTCCAGCCAGCAGAGAGCACATTTTGCAAGAAGTCTCATGACTGTAACGTTGTATTAATTATTCAATCTAATTATTAGATATTAATTTTGTTCTATAATGAATTTGTCATTTTCCGGATTTGGAATAGTCAAACCACCTTGGTTTATGAGAGTTTCTTGAAGCTAATGTTCAACAACAGTGTCTGCTATAATTGTCAATTTATGTGTTAATATTTTGTTCTTCATCACCCATTTAGGGTAAGTTTCTAAGTTTCTTATGATGGTATTACATATTGTTTTCCTCTTACTAATTTCAAAAAAGGGAAATTTATTATTATAATTTATAATAGCAGTAAAATGTCAATTAAATATTTGAAGATAATTTTCATAATGTCGATTCTTTAAATTTTAGTTCAATCTTTTAATTTGTGATTATCTTTTGTAATTTGTTTCTATCAAACTAAAACAATAAAGTAATGATTTTTTATTAATATATTAGTCATTCAATTAACTATTGATTGTAAAATGTATTAAATTAACTTTATGAAATCGACATTTAAATTCTATAGTTTCTGAACAAATCTTTTATTTAAATAAATTGCTATTAAAATATTTGTTCCTTAGCTGGCTCCTTTTGGGCACTCCTTTCATATACATTTGTTTATTTTGAGTACTCCTCTGGAGTATGATTTTTATAGTTTTTATACCATATTTCTAAGTACTTTGAAATTCTGTTATAGGTGTTAGTATCTGGCTATAAAAATGTATTGCTGACTTCTACTGCGTGGTTCGAGTGCCGTACCTGAAGTGGATTGAACGAGAGCTCAAACTCCTGCACAATCTACAGCACTGTACCCTTGTCTGCCAGGATGCATCGGCCGAGGCTCTGAAAATCCGAGGAGTACCTCAATCTTCCACCTACGGGATCTACCCTTACCTGGGACCTCACCAACCATGTCAGGATGCAGATGCAAACCTTCAGCAAAGTCAAAAGCTTAGTAATAAAGTGCTAGTGCTTCCAAAAATTAAGTTCTTCGCTCTTTTCCACTTCTGGGACGTCCTCTACCGCGTTAGTAGCTTTTTGGTAAATCCCGTCTGGATTTACATAGGTCTCTTCAAGACGTAATTTTAGAAAAAAGAGAAAGACCATTTATTATGAAAAGTTTACATTATAATCAAAGGATTGTTTTTATCATTCAAGACGTAGTCAAAGTTTTTTCGTTTAAAGTTTTTTGTAAAGTGTATAGTAATTAATGACATTATACGCAGACACTGTTATTTAAATCTGTCTTATAATTTATTTACTTGCCTATTGTTTGTCACCTCAGTTTGTTAAGATTTATTCATGAAGCCTTACGATATTTTCGACAATTAGCCCAATTGTTGGAATTTGTTGTTGGAAATGACCACTGGCCCTCTCCAGCACGAAATCCACCCTTTGTGCTACTTTGGCGATAATATAGGTTATCGCTGTAAATGAAGTAATAGCGCAAAACTGTATTGTAAAAAACAAAGTTTATTACAATACAGCTTTTACAGAGGATCTTGACTATGGCTTTAGGGATTCGCTTCTTTCCGTCTTCTCCAATACTCCTCCATTTTCTCAGAAGTGTTTTTTTCTGATCTACGGACATGATTTTTTATTATTACATACTAGAATAATTATAATATATGAGGGAATTTTGGAGAATTGCTTGAAAAAATTGAGACAAAGATGATATTATTATTATTTATCGGGAAAAGGATTTATTGTATGCTTTTGAAAGAACTTGATGGAAGTAATTAACTGCGCCATGCTTGCAGAGAATTCGCTCTCAATTTTGTCCCATTCTTGTTTGGAGGTGTGAATTCCAAATATTTCCCTTGTACGAAGGAAGGTGTGGAAGAAACAAATTGGAATACGTGGAAGGAAAAGCCCGAGGCGAAATGGTAGCAGCGAACAGTGTTTGTTTTTGTCGACGATCGAAAGTGTTACCAACACAACAACCCGAAAAATATTCGAATGCTCGAGGCCATCATCTCGGATGGGATAAAGGACAGGACTCATCTGGAAGCGGCTTATCTCCGAAAGGAAACCCGTTCAGAAAATTCCGGAAAATTTCGTCATCCGGACCGGGAAAGCGAGCTTAGAAGAGAGGAGGTCTAGGCAAGTGTGAGACCGCTCTTAAAACTCTCAATCCCCTATCGCGCAATCCCCACTATCGTAAGATCCCACATTGTCGCCAAGGCTTTGTCACAGTCACATGTTGTGTGGAAAAAACCCAAAGTGTGAAGTTTAAAACTTGGTGAGAATAAAAGTCCCACATTGTTAGTAGCACTTTCAACTTTGTGGAATCAATGCTCTGTCCACATAAGGTTTCGACTATAGAAGTGATTTTTTGTCGTGCTTAGAACTTCCCAACAATTTATTTAATTGATAACAATACAAGAGGTTCTGACTACAGGAGCGAGCAGTTGTCTTTCAATAGATTCCTTCAACAATGTGTTTTGTTTAAAAAAAATAAATAGCAATGGGATACATTTTTCAATTTTTTAGGAGAAATGCATTAAGATTTTAAAAAATTCATTAATTTTTTAAAAATGGATAAAATTTTGTCTGAGTGTATTAAACAAAATCACCAATTTCTTAAATTGCATCAGTTTTAAGAAAATGAATCAATTTTTTTTTCAAATTTCTTGTAAAAGAGGCAATTAATGCATGCCTCAAATCTCTGCTGATCCCTCATCACATCGCGCATGCCTCAAAACGCAAAAGTTGCAAACGGCATTTTAAGTTATGAAGCCTCAAAATTTGACTCAAAATCACTCATCATGCCTTGATTTCCTACTACAAAGCTTCAAGAATGACTTTCTGTACGATATTTGTTTTTTTAATTAAATGCATTTGAATAAATTTGAAGAGATAACTACGGCTCACGGATGGGGAAATCATTGATAAAGACATAGAGCGATGATGGGGGAAGAAAATTGAAAAGGAAGAAGGCGGAGAAGATAAAGAAGAAGAAGGAGGATGAAAAAAGGAGAAGGAGGAGCTCGAAGAAGAAGAAAAGAAGGAGGAGACGAAGAAGAATAAGAATAAGAAGAAAAGAAAAACAAGTAGACGGAAGAAGAGTAAAAAGAAGAGGAGGAAGAAGAAGAAAAGAAGAACAAGAAGAAGTCAGAGGAGAAAGAAAAGGATGCAAGAATAGTAAAAAGAAGAAGAAGAAGATGCATAAGAAAAATCAAACATAAAAAGATGCAGAAGAAGAGGATGGAAGAAGAGGAAAAGAATGAGAAGAAGAAGAATAAGAAAGAGGAGGTGGAGAAAAAAATAAGAATAAGAAAGATTAGAAGAAGTATCAAAAGAAGAAGATGGAAGAAGAGGAAAACGATGAGGAGGGATTAGAAAAACAAGACTACCACATTAAATTTAAATTTATGTGAATGAGTTTTATCATGCTCTATTCCGGACAACGTATTAGTTCTATAGACATTTTTCATGAAATTTGACAACGAAATTTTTTCTCACAAAATACTGAGTCAGAATTGATTCAATAGAAGCGAGTACAGAATCTTTTTTTGGGGGATATCAAGTGAGAATCTTTTGGGGAGTACATAATATCTATATGATAAGAGAGAGTAGGTGTGTATGTGCGTGTGTACTTGTATGTCGTCAGTCTTACGGATTTCACAAAAACGGCAATGATTTGGAGCACTAAATTTGGCACAAAGCTTCCTCTAAACCCGATTCAGAGCATCGAGAAGCCCGATTTTTTATTTTCCTTCAGACTTTTAAAAATTAATTTTCAAATTTTTCTTAGCAGCACTATTATAAACTGAAATAAACAACGATAAACCATGATAATAATAATAATAATGAGAGTATGGTTTGCTGGACCAATCGGTCACCCTTAGAGAGAGCGCTCAGGAGAGCGTTGCTTATCTAATTTGATTGAACAGGTACCTGCTATGGGGAACATACTAATTTAGGTGGGTTTCGAACCACCAGGTGAGTGGTTATAGAGCTTATAATATCAAGTGCTATTGTTCCCTATTACTTTTCCACTTGACATTTGAAAACATAAATAATATTGAAAATAAACTCTACTAGTGAATTTAACACTTACTTATTCGTTCGATGGCCATTTCGTATTGTTGGAATGCTTCCTATTCAGTAGAAATTGTTGGATTGCTACTCAGTAGGCCTCCAGCCGTGTCTTAGGAAGCTTTCCAATAATGCGAAATCGCTTTTAATAAGGCTCTGTAGGGTCCTTAATTAGACTATACTGTATAGTACATACTATACGTGAGTACCAACTATATGTACTATTATGTGATTATTAACCTGATTTTGTAATTCTGTTTTCTCATGGTGGAAGATGACTTAATTTTTTATGATATTGAAACAGTTTTTTTCCCAATTCAATGACATTAGATAAGATAAGATATAATTACATCCTAAAACATTTGGTATAAACCAGAGGATGAGCCAACACATTAAAAAAAAACACGCATATATTATCATAATAATTTGTAAAATTATTCTTCAAGAAACTCTAAAATTGAGTAATATATGCCTTATCCATCAGCAGCTTCCTCAATAATCCTCTGTAGTGCTTAATGTTCTCTAAATTTTTCATATTTTGTGAGAGCAAGTCATAAATTTATGGCCCAATATACTGAGAAACATTTTCGAACAAGCTAGTCCTGTGAACCGGCACCGATACTAACGCCGAGTGCCGAGTATTATAAATTATGGAACTCATTATAACACTTAAATGTACCTACGTTTTTGTGGATGTAGGTACAGAATTCCATAATGTACAGTGATGACAGCGTGAGTATTTGACCTCTGCGAAAGAGTTCATGACATGGAAATCTTGGTGGTTTTCCAAAAATTATTCTCAACGCTTTCTTCTGCACTTTAAAACCCTTTTCTGCACATCTGGATCCTCCTCACACCGTGTTGATGTTTAGTTGTTGACTGTTTTTTCAGCCTGTGGAGGCACCTACCTATCGACTTATGGCATGATTAAGTCGCCCAATCACCCGAAGCCCTATCAGGCAGTGCTCATGGATCATAGAGACGCGCAAGGGCCAGCAGATTCGACTCAGAGTGCACCACTTCCAAATGACAAGAATCCCCCTGCTCAGTGCTACAGGGATTACTTGGAAATAAGGTACAATAATTGATAGAGTAATGATTTATTATCGAAAATACCATATTTCCTTTGTAGTGGCGAATGTGATATTGTGGAAGATATCAATAATGAATAATAAGACTTGAAGTTGTCACAACCACATTTATTGATAACAGTGATATACTAGTTTCGGTTGTTGCATCATTATCAATGATCTCAAACAAACTAAAACTAAAGTAAATCTGCAAATAAATCGATTGAAGTACAAAGAATGGAGGTAAGAATAGAGATCACGCCAAATTTATAATCTCGAATGTAACTTACTAACGAGAATAAACAAAAATAAATAATAGTGTACTGAAATGTGTTTACATGCAGGAAACTCATAGAACAGCTGATACATGCATGATACGTCACATTCAGGCAAAAAATCTTCAAGTCACAAGCCAAAGAAACATATTTGACCCGTATCAATATTTTGGCTCCTAAATATCTTTTTGAAATTCCATTGGTACATTGGAATCCATGTATCACATTTTAATTTAAACATCCCTTTGCAAAGCACGGGTGAACCACTAGTATAAAATACAGAAATGAAGCTTTTTTCAGTGCCGGTTAAGAATTTCGGTGGGAGGGATACATCCCCGGATTCCCCCACCCATGATTGGATATGTGTTAGTGTATGTAACCGAGCGGGTATTGAACAGAAACCGAAATGCTGATAAGGAGAAGCATGAGACGTGCCGGGCAATTGTGAGTAGCCGCCTATCTCCTATATCAGGCCTATTCACAAGTTTTGGCTTCCCTCCAAAATCAACTTTCTATTCAGCAACATTGCCCAGTAGTAGTAGCAGTAGTAGTAGTAATGCTCTGCTTCTTTCTCTGTGTACATTTTCTCTACACTCTCAATTTTACTTTCTTCTGCATGCTTCTTCTTCTTCTTCTAATTTTTCTTATGATTTTTTCTCCTCTTCCTCCTCCTCCTCCTCCTCCTCCTTCTTATTTCTTCTTGTTTTTCTTCTCTTCTTCTTCGTCTCCTTCTTCTTCCTCTTCCCCCTTCCCTCATCCTCCTTCCCTTATCCTCCTTCTGTATCTTCTTTTTCTGCATCACCTCCTTCTTCTTCTTCTGCATCTCCTCCTTCTTCTTCTTCTTCTTCTTCTGCATCTCCTTCTCCTTTTACTTCTTCTTGATTTTACTCTTCTTCCATCTTCTTCCATCTTCTCCTCTGGCTTCCTCTTGTTCTTCTTTTCTTCTTCTTCTTCTTCTTCTTCTTCTTCTTCTTCTTCTTCTTCTTCTACTTCATCATCTTCTTCTTCGACGTCTTCTCCTCCTTCTTTTCTTCTTCTTCTTTTTACTTTTCTTCTATCTTCTTCTTTCTCCTCTGGCTTCTCGTTTACTTCTTCTTCTCCTTCTTTCTACTCTTCTTCAATCTTCTTCTTCTGCATCTTCTTCTTGTTTTTCTTTTTCTGCTGCATCTTCTTCTCCTTGTTTTTACTCTTCTTCCATCTTCTTCTTTCTCCTCTGGCTTCTTCTTGTTTTTCTTTTCTTCATCTTCTTCTTCTTCTTCTTCTTCTTTTTCCTCTTCTTCTGTCTTCTTGTTTTTCTTCTCTTCTTCTTCATCTTCTTCGTCTTCTTCTTCCTCCTTCACTCATCCTCCTTCTTAAAATCAGTGGTTCGGAACCCACCTAAAATTGTAGGTCCAAATCAACAATCACCACCATCCATTTCATTACCCACGTACAGGTCTCAGACCTACAAGGGCTTAACCATTTTTCATTTTTATGAAGATGAATAAAGGTTATTTGAATTACAATTTTTTTCGCATACTGACATAAATTTTATAGCTCAGTCAGGAAAGCGATTGTGGATTTCAAAAATGTTTTTCCTTCAATCGTGAAGCACTCCTTAAAAGAGATTGATTGATTGATTACTCTATTCATACAAATAATTATTCGACAGTAACAAGTATAAAATACAATTTTTACCTTTAAGGCCAGTTGCATGGAAGAAAATTAAATTTGAGCACCGTAAGACGTCATCTTACGGTGGTTTAATTCAATTTTCTTTTGTGCAACTGAAAATCAGCAAGACATCAGCAAGAATTGTTACATACAAAATTATCAGTCACTTATTACAATTATAAACGGTTTATCTATATACAAACATGAAATTATGACTTAAAATGATATTAATATGGTATTTAAAAACTTGGTGATACATGTTCATGAAAAGGTGAAGTTAGGGACTGTGTCCCCGTCTTACACTTAACCTATGAGGGACAGAGAGAGTTATGTAGTGACGGAGAGATTAGATTGGATTAGATTACTTTATTCATGATAAGTTTACTTTTTTCAAATGTGTGCTTACATACAATATTTTAAAATCACATAGGAAGTAGACCTGTTTGATACTATTTATATTTTAAACAGAATTTATTAATTTCGAATTCCTTTAATTCCTCCATCAGCTATTAAATACTGTTGTCAATATCCGCCATTGCGGAAGTCTTCAGTATAAACTGATAGCAATTAAAGGAACTCGAAATTAATAAATTCTGTTTAAGTAAATTTGTCAGTTTGTTCAATTGTCAGTAACTTCGAACTAATTTATATTTTGTTGGAAATATTAACATTGATCTAATGGGTAGAGCTAATGAAATGAAATTCTAAGTAATGCATTTACATAAAAAAGCAAAGTTGGGGACAGGATAGGTTACACTTAATCTATGAGAGAGAGGGTTATATAGTGAGATAGAGAGAGAGAATAATGATTGGGAGATAACGATGATGAGTTGCGACTTATCCATATTATGAATTTACAAATTTTAGAAAAAAAGGGAGGAAAAAAGTGTGGGATGGAAATAGTAGCCTACTGCAGAACCCAGCTCAGTAGCTGAGAACAAGGGATCACAAAAATTATACGAGCTGGAAAAGAGTAAATGTGGCATTTTACACATGTTCCCGATCCTGCAAGTGAATAAAACCCGGTTGGATACGCAATAAAGGAAGAGAAAGGACAAAGGATGAAAGTGCAGGTGGTTGAAAAGAGAGAGTAAGAGTGTAAAGGAAAGAGAGGGAAGATTCAAGGATGAGGATATGGCATGATCGCAAATGTAGCGACCGTTTTCCGTGAGTGCTGGTCCTTTCTTCACCTTCTCTTCTTTTGTCTCCTTCCCTCTTCCACCCCTACCATCTTTATCTCATTCTAGTCCATCCACATTTACTATGGCGTAATGATCGCTCCTGTTTCCATTCTATTTGTTCCCATAATCCCGCTACCCGGCTACATCTCTTCCCTAAAAGTCCAAACTCGGGTATTGTCTTACTTTCATCCACACCAAAACCTCTGCAGTAATGCCTGCTCGTGTCCAAATATGTTTGCCGACTATCTGAGGGATCTATCAGGGTTGCCAATGTGCGTCAGCAAGTGCCCAAGTGGTTTAGTTGGCATCACTGAGTATATAAGATGGTGGCTAATGGAACCAGTGTGCTTATAACGTATTTATATCTAATGATTTTTAGTTGTATAGGATGTTTCAAAAATGACGCAACCCATGAATTATAATATATATGACGTACTCAAGATGCATATGATTGAAATTTAATTTTGTACCAATGTTAGAAAGTTGGATGTTGGATTTGATGTCATGTAGCTACAGAATAGATTTGTGCCAATTTCAACACATTTGTAGCAACTTTCCTTCAAATTTTATTTGTTACTTTACTCTAAATAATCTTTTGAATGTTGTTTGAGTTTCAAGTCAATCAGTCATACTGTTTAAGAATTTTGATATCTTTTTCGTAATGCGAAGAGCCCAACTGAAAAACATCAGACAGGATATGTTCAAAGTTCCAAGGATCTCAAGAATAGAATCATCTTGAAAAAAATAGATCTGAGACAATTTTATGAGACGACTGCTGTTACCGTACTAAATTAATGCTCAAATAGTACATTTTAATTGACTGAGATAGGTGACATTGAATTAAATGTTGCTTTAATATCAATTGAGGCACAGAAAATTTACCTCATGCATGACTTTCGTCATTTCATCTCAGGGTTGCGTCATTTTTTGAACACCCATTATTTTAGTGTTTCAAACACCCATTATTTTCCACGTTCTATTTTCTATGTATCTTTTCTCATTGTAACACCATCCTTGAAGTGCAAGTGATCCGAATTCATTGAGGGCCAATTATCCAGTACTAATTATTGCGTATTAATTATTTTTAGTTATATTTGTATAACTGATTTTCTGCTAATTTATTGAAATAAATACCGTCTATCCATGAAACATTTTTTTCAAAAGAAGATTCTACCCTTTTAAAACTTCACATTCTTGAAGTTCAAGTGAGATCCCTATCGATGGAGTAGTTTGGAGCTCAAACAGATGAAAATATTTTTTTCCAAAGGATAAAGCATACACGATTCTGAGACTTGTGCGTGGGTAATGAATAGGATGATACGTTTGACGTTTCGAATGGTAGACCTAACGTTTTAGGTAGGTTCTGAACCACCAGGTAACTGACAATAAAAGGACAGATAACTGCGTGTTTAATCTTCCGGTCACCCTTCCAAGATCAGTCCTAAGTGCCCGACCCTGCGCTCGTCAGATCAATCTTGAATCATTTGTGTATTAAAATAACTGCTTGGAAAATGATGAAATAAATATCATATATTGAGAAAGCATATTAAAAAAAGGCAAGATTTATATAGAGGAAGAAAGGACATGATAAAGAAGAATGTGCAGAAAGGACAAGATAAAAAAGAAAAGATGTGATTTTTTAGACTAAAGATGGAATAAAGGTTGTAGGTGAAAAATGAGAGGATAAGATTTTAAAAAAAATTATATTTATGGGCACAGCCCACTTCTGCTTTTCTTACAAATTTTTTTCTAAAAAATCAAAGTTTTAGGTTACGTCAAAGTTTAACTAGAAATTTCACTTTGTAATACAACTATTGATTCTTTTCAACACAATATTAAAATGTATCACTAAACGTTCTAATAGACTACAGAAATAAGATATTATTTTGAATTTTGTTTGAGATTTTAAAGCTAAAATATAGAAGTCAATGTAATTAATAGTAGATCTGTGATGAATTGGATGATGGTGATTGATGACTTGAACGTACAGTTTTAGGTGGGTTCCAAACCACCAGGAAGTGATTTTACAGCAGAGAACAGTCTTTTTTGCTGGCCAATCCAATCGGTCACCCTTACAAAAAGCACCCAGGAGTTTCGTAGACTCGAAACAGATACCTGCTCTGTCACTCGGCTATCACTTCCCCATCTTGGAATGATCCCCTATCCCTCTTCAATTGCAGCTTAGATCAAATCAAATCAAATAGATTCTACCTACAGAAATTTTTATATAACTTCCTATAATAGTCTCCAAAGTCTCAGACCTATGTTCATCTTTCGAAAAAAACGTAGGAATGATTAGAATAGTAGCTAAGCAAAGAAGAATATGTTGAACTTAATAATTATTATGATGTTCAGGCACTTTGAGAATTACAAATTCCCATTCCACCAGAAAAAAAAACCCGAGAAGAATGTCTCGCATCACTGTCCATCATCGTCTTTCGTGTGAGATCTTATCAAATACGAGAATGGATGCGATAGCGACGGAAAAGGAAATAATTTCACAGGGTGTGACAGAAGAATTCATCGGTAAAGTATACGTGAAAGCAGGAAAAGCGGTTACGGGGAAAGAGTGAAGTAAAAAAGAAAACCGCTTCTGACGCTAGAAAAGCGTTTTACGTTCTGAGAATTTCCCCGGTTTGCTTTTGCAGCAGTGGCGTTGAAGAAGGAACCAATCATTTTCCAGAGGCGTCTGTTGAAGAGAAAAGACTTGCCGCATCTCTTGGGGAATATCTCAATTTCCCTCTTCTATACCACTTTATCTACTTCCGCTCTTCCTCCTCCACACCTTCTTCATACTCCTCATCCAATCATCATCCCTCTTTCTCCTTCTTCACCACCTACTCCTCATTCTTTCTCATTCTCTTCTTCCACCTACTCCAACCCATCCAACACCATCATCTCTTCACCATCCTCTCCTTTCTCACCTCTTCCTTCACCGTTATTTCTTTCACTTATCCCTGTCCTCTCTCCTCTCCATCATCCTTATCCTCTTTCCTCTTACTAATCCTTGTCCTCTTTATCATCCTCCTTTTCTTTTTCTTCTCAAATTCCTCCATCTCCTTCTTCATCAACACCTCCAACTTGTACATCTTCTGTGCCTTCTTCTTTTTCACCTTCTTCTTTTACCTCCTTTATTTCTTCTTCCTCTTCTTACTTCTACTTCTATTCCGCCGTCAGTTCCTCCTCATCTTCCTTTTCCTCTTCATGCTTCTCATTCTCCTTCTCATTCTGATCCTCCTTATTCTCCTTCCATTTCTTCTTATTCTTCTCCCTTTCCGTTTCCTACAATATTTCCACATCCTTCTTTACTATAACC
>OX418216.1:23106572-23209292 GCA_948455865.1 Conomelus anceps
GAATAATATTTCAAGCTTTAAACCACTATCAGGCCCTGAGATATAGAGTGTTCAGGTTTGAATTAGCATAAAATAATTGAGCAAAACGATGAAGCTTGTCCAACCTAACCCCTATATGTCTCAGCTTGATCTACGGTAGTATTTGCTCTACTTGCTTAACACGATAGTAGGCACATCCCGAGTTGCACAAACGTCCTATCGTAAAGGTGGTTCGTTGCCTGTTCCACTTTTATACCAAGCTGCTATGTTAAATCACATGCTAGCATTCGTATGGTCTATGTGTCTTAAATGGTGGAACAGATAAAATTTATGAAATTAGTTCCATTATTTACGCATTATTTACTGTAGCCAATCTCAGTCACTGAAGCCAATACTTAATTCGGACAAAAAATTGCAGATTGACCAAATTATCCAATCGGAAGCGAGTAAGGGTAACCGAAGGGTGACCGATTAGATTGGCCAGCAAAAGAGACACTATTCTCTGCTGTAGAACCACTTCCCGGTGGTTTAGAACCCACCTAAAACTGTAGGTCCAACTCATCCCCATCATCCAACCCATTACCCACGCACAGGTCTCAGACCTATGTGGGCTTCATCCTCAAAAAAGCTCAATCCAACAGCCACACTGACTTTTTAAGTGACTGTAGAATAAGTGCAGCTTTGCGCAATGTATCTATTAATACCTCTCAAGCTCTCGTATGATAAAACCCCTATAATTGAAAAATATGAGAAAGAGTTGATATGATACCTGTTTCAACCCTTTAAAATTCCCGCCTATCTTTTAGAGGCCACATGACATCGAATGAGATCTGATAATCCGTTGAGTGTCAATTTGGAAACTAAATGGTGCGGTTGGTAGCCCTGTTGGCCATTTTAAATACGAGATAGCACACTGCAATATACATGGATGTCAGAGCGCTTAGCGCGGTCATTCAGAAACTGGCCATGCCTGTGGAGATAACGTAGTTGGTTTAAATGTTCTCAACAAAATGTAAACCTGGATGTCATTGGAGTTTAGCGAGAGTGGATAGCTACGGAATCTTTTTTTATGCAGCTAAAATTCACACATTTTTGGTCATTTGATCGCGAATTACGAGAAGTCGTTGAGGAAAATTGGTTAAAATATATTCAAGAAAAGGAAACTAAATCAAACATTTATTTCTTCCAAAATTCGAAAAATATAAACATTATTTTAACAGAATTTATTAATTTCGAATTCCTTAGTGCTGTTAATTGATACTGAAGACTTCCGCAATAGCTGATGGTAATAATAATTGATGAATGCTACTGTATAAAAATATCAGTCACCACCGGGAATCGAACCACGGTCCTCCCAATTGCTGGTTGAGTGCCTTAACCACTAGACTATGATGAACTTTATGCACAGGAGCACTCATTTTAAACTTGGCCACATCGGAATTCGAAATTAATAAATTATTTCTCTGTATATCTGTCAGTTTGTTAAATTGTCAGCCAACTAATTTAGTTCAAACTAAATTAAGATTATTTTAACATATTTAGAGAGAGGAAAGTTCAAGAATTTAAACAGCTATTATCTCCAATTTATATTTGACTAGCTGGCCCGACGCGCGTTGCTGCGTTCTCATAAAAATTCTCCTTGATTTTATTATTCGCCACCTGCCGCTGAGGTTAAATTTCAAATTAGGAAAGAAGTTAGTCCTAGGGCTCTTCCAGCTGATCATAGAGGCTTCGTTGTTTTCTTAATCACCACCTCTGAATGAAGAAACATTTCAAATTTAAACCTCCTACGACTATAAGGGTAGAAGCTGGGTTTTTTATTTTATTATTCGCCACCTTCCACTGAGGCTGCATTTCAAATTTCTAGCTGCGTTGGTTAACAGATGTCATCAACCTGGCATAATTACATTCCATCATACCCAGTCGTATGTTTCCTACATGCAAAGTGCAAAGTCTTTTGCTGTTCAAAGACAGCGTAAATAACGCCGCTAAGGTGCCTGTCATATGATTAAAAACTGTTGACTTCTATCAGCTGTTCCTTTAAGCTGTTTGGCCGGTAAGTTCAGTAGGTTAGGTCTATAAAATGGATTAATTAATAATAATTATTAGCTCCCCTATTATATATATAATAATAATAATATCGTGTGACCTGGCTGGCTCAGGTCTGGTGTCAGAGTTATCAGGTCGCACCTGAATAAGTTCAGGGCCTCTGACGTGACTTGACTATTAAAATTTATGGTCAGAAACCATCCCCAATATTCACAACAACATATTCCCAAAGTTTCATGCCGATCTGTCAAGTAGTTTTGAAGTCTATAGGGAACATACATACATACATACAGACAGACATTCATTTTCATATATATAGATGTACATCTATATAGGCTAAATAATAGATATATATTCTAAACATATGCTTCCAACGTGACTTCAGGGCTCCGACTACACGGTACGCGTGTAAACCTTTGAGTTCCCGCCAGCGTAGCCTAAATACAAAAGGATATCATATGGTTCATACTACTATGGTTCTATTCATATGGAACATTGACTGTAAAGAGGTAGAGATATAGTCACTGTAGTCCACTCTCAACTTGGACACCGACTGGCGAATTATACCATGTGGCTCAATTATCCAATCAGAAGCGAGGCGTCCAATGGCCACACTCTCTATTTTTAAAGTCTCTGTAATTGTGGCGATCATTTTGTGAGCCCAGATAAATCTTCAACATGAACAAGAAAGGGGCTCAACATTTCTCAGCCAACTGTACGTCGAGCTCTAAGCATCGTCTGCACATGAAATCCTAGAAGCTTTGTAATTGCCAATTGCAATTATTGCAGAATTTTCCTAATGCAGTACAAAATGATCGTTCTAGTGGTTATGTTGCCATTCTACTGCAGACAAACAGCAGCGCCAATGCGACCGTGATTGGAGCTAGAGTTGCTTGAGAATTTAGACTTTTTTCTTACTATTTAAGTTGGAAAAGTGTTTCTATATTACATCATTTGAAATAAATAAATGTTCGGATTCTATTCCTTCTCCCTGGATAGGTCTGTATTTGCAACAACTGTTTCACAAATGGTAGCAACAGAATATATGTGTCATTCAACTCAAATTCACATATTTCAGTTGAAGAATTCAATAATTATTAAATTAGGGAATTGCTTGAAAGACGCTATTATAAAATTTACATTAACTGTCAAAAAAGGAATAAGATTCATGGATTTCTTGTTCCATGACGAACTGCGTTTTTAATAATAACTTCTACAACTTTCAGTCAATTGACTGAAATTCGTTAAATTCACTAAAAAAGTTATTATTAACAACGCAGTTTGTCATGGAACTTGAGTTGAATGAACACATAATTTCAATTTCAATTTCAATTCTTTATTCACACATATTGATTTGTACAAAGAAAAAACATTTGATACAAATATTGTGTGTCGTCATAAAATTATAAGAAATACACTACAAATACACAGATACACAGAAATACACAGATACAAAATTAAAGATTACAACAAAGTCATAAAGTCACAATAAAAATTAACTACGGTATGAGGTAATGTTCTAGTCTAGGTCCCGACTCTGTTCTGGTATTCTTGTGATGAATAAAATGCATGTTTCTGAAGGTATATTTTTAATTTACTCTTGAACTGTCCAGGTGTGTTACTTTGTTTGATTTCGTCTGGAAGTCTATTATATAACCTTATTCCCATGTAATGTGCACCTTTTTCAAATTTAGCTGTTTTGTGGATGGGATAAAATAAAAGTCTCTCTGATCTTGTAGTTCTCTGGGATTCCCTATGCTTTGATAATTTGTCAAGGTTATTAAAAACTATTGCTAATACTGCATACATGTAAAGAGATGGTACTGTGAGGATTGCATTCTGTTGAAATGTTTCTCTACAGGGGTGAGCCCATCTAAGCCCAAATATTCTTCTTATTATATTTTTTTGAGCTTTGAAATTTTTTTCTACATATGATGAACCCCCCCAGAATGCAATTCCATATCGAATCAAGCTCTCAAAATAGCCTCAGTAAACATTCAGCAATACCTTCAAACTACAAGTATCCTTCAAAAGATTCATGGCATAGGATGCTGAGCTTAATTTTTTCAACAGATTCTCTGTATGGCACGCCCATGATAGCGTCTCGTCAACTGTGATCCCTAGAAACTTGGTTCCCGTACATATTGGAACATTGGGCCCATGAACTTACATCTGTTATTTTCTCAGAGCGAGAGGAAGCTCTAAAATTTACTGCAATGGTCTTACTGGAATTAAGCAGAAGACCATTTGCTTCAAACCATGAACAGCAATGCCTCAAAGTTGAAGCCAGATTTGAAAGTATTGTGTGTTTGGTTTCTCCTTTCACCAACATGGAGACATCATCTGCATACATGACTACCTCTGAATGAATATCTTCACATTTCAGGTCATTGATGTACAACAAAAAGAGTACTGGTGACAATATACATCCCTGGGGAACCCCCATCACAGTAGTAAGCCAGGATGAAGGAGAAAATAAGTCATTGCTCTCAGAAATGCTAACCCTTTGTTTTCGGCCCTCAAGAAAGCATTGAATCCATTTCAATGACGTCCCACGGATTCCATAATGATTCAACTTTTTTAACAGAATGGCATGATCCACACAGTCAAAGGCCCTGGATAGGTCGCAGAAAACTCCTAATGTCTTCTGAGACCCATCCAACGCCTCTAAGACTGCACTTGTGAAACGCAAAACCGCCGATTCAGTAGATCTTCCCCGCCTAAACCCATGCTGTTTCCTGTCCAGTATATTCCATTTGTCAAGAAATGCTGAGAGTCGGTTGAGGAAAATTTTCTCAAAAATTTTAGATAGCACTGAGACTAGAGAAATTGGCCGATAATTCTTGAACTGGAGCTTATCTCCATTTTTATAAAGAGGCTTTATAATGGAATATTTGAGTTTCTCGGGAAAGTGACCTGACAAAAAAGACAAATTAATCAATAAAGCCAGAGGATATGAAACTTCATGACAAAAGAACTTTAGCAAGTTGGAAGATAATTCATCCCATCCTGAAGACTTCTTGTTTTTAAGGGACATGATAGTATTTTCCACCTCATTAATAGTTGTGGGTGACAGAAATAATGAAGCTGTAATGGATGATTTGGAGAGTCCAAGCTTATTCATTGCAATTTGGGGAGAAGCCAAGGGTGCAGAGGCAATCGACTCTCTTAAAAAGAACTTATTGAATGAATCCTCAATTTCTTGTTTATTTTTAGATTTCTGTCCATTTATCAACATTTCATCAATAATATGTCTAGCTTGATTCCTACCACTTTCTTTTTTTACAATGTCCCATGTAATCTTAGCCTTATTCTCTGCTTTAGCTACTCTACGGTCATTGCAAATCCTCTTTGAAGCTTTGATAACTGATTTAAGTATTTTTTTGTATATTTTAAAATATTCAATATATTCGGGAGTCATGGAGTTCTCTGCAATTTTACTCATTTCTCTCTTATTAATTAGTGAAACTTTTATTCCCTTAGTTAACCAATTCTTTTTTTCAGGTTTTAAGATTACTGTTCGTTTAGGAAATTAGTTGCAAAGGTTCCCATTACTACTTGAAGGAATCGGTTGAATTTTGAATCTACTGTCTGTGTCAAATCAAAATTTATAACATTGTCCCAATTTACAGCTGCTAAATTGGATCTAAACCTTTCTTTATTCTCTTTAGAAAATACGTTTCTTTACAGACTTAGTTTTACATTTTGTTTCTAACATATTTTTAGGAAGTGATGTTAACTGAGCTGTGTAGTCAGACTGACCCAAGTGTAGGTTTGCAGTGTGTTGTATATCGGAAGTGTAGTTTGTAGCAATGTAATCAATTTGTGTTTTGGAATGTTGAGTGAAATGTGTGGGTGAGTCAATCAATGATCTTAATCCATATGAATCTAATATGCATATTAATTCGTTTGAAAAATTAGAATTGTTCGATCCATCTATATTGAAGTCGCCACAAATAATAGCATGCTTTTTGGTTAGTTCTTGATTGATCCTTGATAGAAGAGACCCCAACCGATCAAGAAACTCCCGTCTGTCTGAATCTGGTGTCCTATATATGCAAATCACTAGCACTGGACGAGTGCCTCTCCCACCTGCAATCTCAATTGCTGAACACTCAAAAACTCTCTCAACTGCCAGTCCACACAAATCACTGCGTTCCATAGTTGGTATATTCACTCTTACTGCAATACAGGTGCCACCATTAGGCGCGTTTCTCGTGTAATGTGATTTCAACTGAAAATCCATTGAAGTATCTATGATGTTGATATTTTCCTTCGTCAGCCAATGTTCTCCTAAACATATTACATCAACTCTGTAAGGAAGCGTGTCTATATGAGCCTGCAACTCCGTTAATTTATACTTTAGGCTGCGAACATTACAATGCAACACATATGAGTTCCTTTCATTTACTGATCTGTTGTACACATCTCTAAAAAAACGTTTTCTTCAACGTTGGGTTCAACACTCAGTTCTGAATTCTCTGGTGGCTCTGAATCTATTGGCTTAGTTGTTAATTCATTCCTTTGTTGTAAGTATTGGTCCATTTCATCTAGATCTCTAAGAATTCTCTCTATTCCTCCAATACTACCAGTGCTAACAAGAGGATTAATATACTTCTATATCTCCTTCATAAGAAATCTTTTCCCAGCTCCATTCATAATATTCTGTTGCTACCATTTGTGAGACAGTTGTTGCAAATCCAAATACGGCTGCAAGTCGTTAAATTCACCAAAAAAGTTAAAGAATAAGAATTGTATTGAATTTGGGAAAAGGTTATTATATTATGTAAATTTCAAGATAACTGTGATGGGCAACCTACCAGTTACATAACAAATATGTATACCATCTCCTGTATGTTATCTGGCAATAAATATAATTTTTCCCCCACCACCTTCCGGGAATGCGGCTCTCTGTATTATATTGATCGTCACATGGAATGAAAAGGTTAGGTTAGGTGAGCGTTCCAGTCAGGAATGTTGCTTTTTTGCTTTAAATTGGCACGAGCCGTATTTGTCAGTGATGACCTAATTTTTTCCCATCCTTCCTTCAACAAAAACATTCTCTCCATTCCATCCTACACTCCATTCTCCCTCCTCCTCATCATCATTCTCATGCTCCTTCTCCTCTTTCTTCTTCTCCTTCTTCTCCGCATCCTCATCTCATTCTCCTCCTTCTTCTCCACCTAATTCTCCTCCTCATTCCCTTCCTACTTCCTACCCGCCTCCTTCTCTTTCCCTTTTTTCACATACTGCTCTGACTACTACTCCTATTATTCCTCTTTTCCCCTTTCTCATCCTTCTCCTACTTTTCCTCCTTCTCCTTCTCTTCCTTCTCTTTCTCCTTCTCCTCCTCCTGTATCTAATCATTTGCATGCATTTTCCTGGAGAAACAAACAACAATTCTGTGTTCAAACTGCAGTGTCATCAATATTGTTTTTCCGATGAGACTGATTCTACAAATAAGCCATCTTCCACATAACACTATAATATCATTATCATTTCTAGTATTATTATTATCACTGTATTATAAATCCAAGCTGGAATTAACATGATCACTCTCTTGTAGATGACTTTGTAACTTCTCTTAGCGTGGCTCTTTCTAAATTGTTTAGTTTTTTATTTGTTCAAATCAAGTTCATGAGCTCCAAGCGGAGAGAAATTTCTCGTGACCTCTATGTTCTTGAGTATAATTTCATGAGGAAAATCCTATATTAATGAAGGAGAAAACGTTGTAAATAGCTCTGCTCTTTCACATTGAAGAGATATTTGGCTGACAAGCCTGTCTGTATGATATTTTAAGCTATGAACTGAGTCATACGTTTTTTTTTGAGGATGAAGCCCACATAGGTCTGAGACCTGTGCGTGGGTAATGAGTTGGATGATGGTGATTGATGAGTTGGACCTACAGTTTCAGGTGGGTTTCGAAGCTATCACTTCCCTATACACTTCTTATCACTATCACTATCACCCTCACTATCACTTCTTATACATCTTTTCTGTAATAGTGTTGAAGTGCATTAATTTGAGATAGTACTAATTTTGTATCTATTTCATGTTTAATATGAATTATTTATTCATTTTAAACCTCCTTCTCATTCTTTAGGAAAGAATCAATAATTATTATTGTACTTCAAAGTAAAATTTCCAATTAAACTTAGACAACCAAAAACTTTTAATCTCCGGTGGGAATTTGTAAAGAAAGCAGTAGTGGGCTGTGCTGGTTGTATCTTTACTTAATAGGGTTTCTGTAATTGACTAATAAATGAATATCTCAAGTTAGTAAAGTAGGTCACAGAGATATTAATCATAACGATAAAAGTATCATAATTTGGAATTGTACTGTGTTCTGAGTACAACTACTGTAATTTTTACACCTGTTTGTTTAGAGTAGAATTTTTTTTGGTTTATCCTGTTTATTTTTCTAAAAGATTCATAGGAGTTTGTACGTTCCATTTCGTAAAAGAAACAGATTTTGACTAGAAGCCTGTTTTTTTCTATCAACTTGTACAAAGATTAGTGAATGATTATATCAAATTAACTTTCATGTACATAAGTGAAGTGTCAAGAGTTTTCTGGTCAACAATGAATAATAATTGAGTCAAGAATAATTCAATTAGGAGTAACAATGGAAATGCATCAATGTGTGAAATGAGAAAGCATTCATTCGAACACGCGCATTAATATGCGGTCTTTAGATATCGGTCTTGAAGCATTACCAACCAATACTAGAGATCGGATGTCGATATACTGGATTGCACTTCGATAAATCCATATCGATATTAATAGTAGCCATAATATCGCAGTATCAATACTTTTTTCAGATTACATAATTGGATATCAGAATGTTTCAAATTACAAAAATTCAAATTGATAGGGTGGCCAATCTCGCAGAAGAGGCCGAAAAATCTTTCCGATATTATCGTATGTTTATCTATTCTAAAATTTACAAATACAGTTAAACTTTTATATACAGGAATCGAATCACTAGGATAAAATCGTTCTAAAGAGGAAGTCGTTAATGAAAAATGTAATTGCCAGGATGGCGTTGTCGAGAGACCCCATAATAATTCTTTACGTAGAAAACTTCGTTATTTGAAATTCCGTTATAAATGAAGGCTGTACTGCATTTAAAATTTCTATATTGTAGTAGCAACCATATTGTACGTATTCTAGTAACGTGAACAAGTATTAATACTTATTTACGTTAATATCGGTACCACTTTTTTTTAGTATCAAAACTGTGATTGGCAAAATACTTTTATATTCACATGATATCGACAGTTTTTTACCGATTGATTGGCATCAATATTTTATTTTTGATATGAAATCTTATTCAATATTTTACTTTGATATCCGTATCGATATTTAAATAGATACCTTTTGTTATTCCCTAAAAAATTACCCTGATGAATGACCTTTTTGAATGACCCTAGACTGAGCAAGAAATATTACAGAGAAATCAATGTAATATTGGTATCGATACTTTATTTCCTATATAACATCAGTATCGATAATTCATTTTAATATTCGTATCGATACTTTACTTTGATATTCGTATTAATATTTTACTTCGATACCTGTATCAATATTTTTCTTTGATATTTATATCGACATTCCATATTTAGATGGGGCAGAGAAATCATTACAGAGGAATCAATATTGGCGGGCCGCTTAGCGCGGTTGGTTAAGGCGTCGCAACTTCAGCTTACTGTCGTTTAAATGGTCGTGGGTTCGAATCCCGCTCCATCGTCAGGCATTTATGTGTAATCATTCACCTCATTACCCACGCAGAAGTCTCGGACTCATGTGGGCATCATCAGCAATAAAAAAATATATATATATATATATAATTTTGGTATCAATGTTCTATTTCGATATCCGTATCAATATTTTTCGATATCAATATCGATATATCTTTATTTTTCATCGTTAGATTGAACAGAGACATCTTTTTTAAGTGATGTGCGTGAGCTCTATCACGCATGAGCGTATTGAAACGTTTGTGTTATGCCTCGTGTAAAGGTGGCCCCGGTTAGTAAGAGGTGGGGAGGAAGGGGGTCGAAGGGTACTCCCAATTGACAGGATGTTGAAATAGATTACACTAATAGTCAAACTGCTGCGAGGGCCGCCACTCGGCTCGATAGGAATAGGACGCCCATCAGACGGTGGTTCACTTCTCTAGCTGTGATTTGTTTGGCTGGATGCTTTGAAGTAGATAAAAGTTGAGAGTTTCTGGTTGTGAGAAAGTGATAAAAGTGGATGGTTGAACGTGAATGAAATTTTGGGTGAACCAAAATGAAAAAAAAAACAACAATCGAATAGATATAGCAAGGGGTCCAAAAAAGTATGTCACCCTACAGTTTACGTTGAACCATCAAAATCACAAAAGAGCTACTATTGTTCAATTTCTAATTAATTGTAGTTATAGTTAGATAGATAATTGAACTTTATTGAATACAAAAAGATAAAGAAAACATTCCAATCGTTTTTGCTGCATCGAAAAACACTAAACAGTATTGGAAAAACATTTTTTTTAATCAATGTCTGTAAGTTTCGAAATCTAGACTAAAATACAGATAAGAAAATAGAACACAATTATTCTTTTGGCTTGGCATCTGCCGTCAGCCGACATTATTTCATTAATTTCTTGTCATTATTATTCATTATAAGCCCTCAGGTCTCACCTTTGCAGTCCTTTTTTATATTATTTAAAATTATGAAATTAATTTGATCTTATTATTGGACTAAGTGTTCAATAAAATCTATTCCATGTGTGCCAAAATTTAATGTTTAATTTTTTTATTCTCATTGGACGTTTCAACTTTGTCTTGGGATTAATTATTTCATGGCTTAGAAATTTAACTGCGTTTTGGAAAGTTGACTGAACCTAGAGTTCATGGCTATCTATAGTCTAGACGTCTAGACAATCGAAGAATGTTAGGTATGCGTGAGAAAAACCTTCTGTCCCAAAGTCACTTAAGGATTGTTAATTTTGCAAAAGGGAAATTCTAACCCTTTCTCCATTTCTCTGTCTCTTCCTATTACTATCCTCTCTCTCTTGTTGATGGACGGTGCTGTGTACTTTCCCAGTTTTGGAATAATATGTACTGTTATGTTGGATAACCTGCTTGGCTAAAACTTGAAACTCCAGCCAGCAGAGGGCACATTTGCGAGAAGTTTCATTACTGAAAACTTGGATTAATTATTCAATCTAATTTTTAGATCTCGATTTTTGTTGTAATAATGAATTTGTCATTTCCCGGACCTGGAATGGTCAAACCACCTTGGTTCTCTAGAGTTTCTTGAAGTTCACACAGTGTCTGCTATAATTATAAATTATGTGTTAATGCCTTGTTCTTCATCGCCCATTTAGGGTAAGTTTCTAAGTTTCTTGTGATGATATTATATATGTTTTCCTCTTTCTGATTCAAAATAATCTATAGTTCAATTTTTATGTAGTGAAATTTCAATTAAATATTTGAAGATAATTTTCATCATGTTAATTCTTTCAATGTTAGTTCAATCTTTAAATTTGTGATTTTTTGTAATTTGTTTCTATCAAACTAAAACAATCAAGCAATGATTTTTTTATTAATTTATCAAAGTTATTCAATTAACTTTTGATTGTAAAATTTATTAAATCAACTTTATAGAATCGACATTTAAATTCAATAATTTCTGGAACACATCTTTTATTTAAATAATTTGCTATTAAAATATTTATTCCCAGCTGGCTCCCTTTGAGCACTCCTTTTATATACATTTGTTTATTTTGAATACTCGATTTGAGTATGATGTTTGCATTTTTTATACCATATTTCTAAGTACTTTGAAATTCTGTTATAGGTGTTTGTACCTGGCTATAAAAATGTATTCCTAACTTCTACTGCGCGGTTCGAGTGCCGTACCTGGAGTGGATTGAACGAGAGCTCAAACTCCTGCACAATCTACAGCACTGTACCTTTGTCTGCCAGGATGCATCGACAGAGGCTCTGAAAATCCGAGGCACAATAAACCAGCTTGTCCACTACAAGCTTGGAAAAAAATTTTTTTTGGGACATTTTTGCAGATTTTGTTGAATATCTCAAAAATGACTGTAGTTTTTGATTCCTCATTGGTATAATATTTTTTATTTGTTTCATTCTATTTTTATTATTATTTCTAATGAAGGCATTAGAAATTCCGGAATGATAAATTTGATTAGGATGGCTGCTAACTTTCATCATCTCTAACTCTGCAAGGGAATATATTTTTTTTATCATGAAGCCCTCATAGGTGTAGTTTTAGGTCGGCTCCGAACCCCGGGAAGTAATTTTACAGCAGAGAACAGAGCCTATTTTGCTGACCAAACCAATCTGTTACCCTTACAAAGACGATCCAGGAGTTCGTAGCTTATCTCCATCTGACTGAACAGATACTTACTACGGCTCACGTCTATCACTTTCAACGCAACCAGACCTCAAATCAAATCAATTTATTGAGTCATAAAAAAATGCTTGAATCAGCTGAATCAATAAGTACAAAGTACCTGTATTTATACGTACTATTTCTTTCAATTGACATCTACATATTTAAACACAATAGACAAGAAATGGCGGACAAAGTATTTGTAACTCTAAGCAGATCACTCTACTTATTTTCTAAACGTTAAATAACCTAGTCAGCGAGAATTACAAGAAAATGAGCATCAAAAAGAGAAGAATGAAGAGAGAGAAAGAGGATGTACATATAAAGGGAAAATTTATGATGAAGGGAAAAGAGAAGAAAAAGAATGCTTGATAAATTGTGGTCAATGACTGAAATAGAGAAAATTGGGTGAGAATAACTTGTTATTGGGTGAGAATGACTGTTAAAAAGGAGCATCAAAAAGAGAAGAAAGATAAGAGAAAAAAGAGTGCAACTAGAAAAAAATAATTCATGCTGTAGGGAAAAGAGAAGAAAGGGAATTCTTGATAAAGAGCGGTCAATGGGAGAAATAGAGAAAATTCGATCTCCAATCAGTTGAGTTGAAAAGCCGTGGTGTACATTTCGCTTTGTTTGCAAAAATGAAAAAAAAAGAATTCGACAAACAAACAGTAAGCGATCGAGTGCGTAGAAAGTAGCAGCAATGTCAGCAGCAGTAGCTGCATTTTTCTCTTTGTTGCCTCTTGAACAAACAGCTGACACAGCATTTGCCTGTTCCACTCTGCCTTTTGGATTTGACTCTAAATCCTCCTAAGGGCAGATTATCCTTTCGCCGAACTACCTCTACTAGTAGAGGCGCCTGCTGAAATGTTCCAGTTGAACAGCAACTACAAACAGGTACAGGCATTTGTACGGACGCGAATGGAAGCTGCACGCAGCGCTGACAGAGCTTACTCGTTCAAACATCAACGCGGGCAAAAAGCGGAGCGCAAAAAACATTATTGACAGGCAGTTTCGATCACCTTCTCTACCTTTCCACTGATTTTTACCCTTCTAAAAGCCTGCCTTTTCATTCTGGTACACATATTTGTTCTATGTAGGCTACGTAAAGTATTGTTCAGTTTGAACATGAGAACGCTTTCTGATTTGATTAGTATTAATGGGGTCAAGGTCTATCAAAAGAGTGTCTATTTGAGAGACACTAATTGCGAGTTTATAGCAGTGTAGACCAAAGGAGATTGGACTGGAGTAAATTAATTATATTAATAATAGAATCGAATCTTGATTTCCAGAACGTGACATAACTCATTTACAATAATTTGTTAACCTTAAAGTCCATTTTTATCATCCGTTTTTCCTTACTTCTCCTCCTTCCTCTTCACCATCTCTTTCTCCCTCCTCTGCACCGTCTTCTCTTTCTTCTTCATTTTCCCTTTCACCGTTTTCTCTTTCTTCTTCTCCTTCCTCTTTACCGTCTTCTCTTCTCCTTCCTTCTCAGCGTCTTCTCTTCCTTCTCCTTCCTCTTCATCATCTTCTCTTCTTTCTTCTCCATCCTCTTCACCATCTCCTCTTTTTTCTTCTCCATTCTCTTCACCATCTTCTCTTCTTTCTCCTCCTTCATCTTTGCTGTCTTCTCTTTATTCTTCTCCTCCCTCTTCACCGGCTTCTATTTCTTGCCTTTCTTAGTAAAGTTCTGATTTTGGCTACCTCTTAAACCACCTTTGAGTCAGAGCAAGCTGCATTAGAGCTTATATATCATACACACTTTCTTTTCTTGCTGGTAAGCAGTGATCAGCTCCAAAACAAATTCAGCAGCTGATGCACAAGCAGTTGATAAGGACGTGAAACAACAATACCTCTACAAAACGACATGCTTTGATTCGCACTGGATTCAGATTCAGATGACTTTATTTGTGTAAATTTACAATGTATATGAATGAATGATAGAAGTATTATTAATATTAGCAACTCTCAGATCTCTCGGACTGCTTGAGCAGTTGAGTTGCGGTCGGTAACAAAACAAGCAGTCCATTTGCAGTCGAGTTCCGCCGTTATTCTCTTGCAACACGTAATGACCTTGAAAGTGTGCCAGATGGTGGAGGAAAACAATCTGTCTTATTCTCTTGCAGCACGGAATGACCTTGAAAGTGTGTCAGTGGTGGGGGAAAAAGGTGGTGAGATAGTGGGGGAACAACGATCTGCACCATAGTGAAAAATTCTTGCAGCGTAATTGATGGTTTGCACTGGAGATCAGCCGTTCCATTATTCCTAGCTAGTAATGAAACATTCGTCCTATCCGTGGCTCGTAGCATTTGATGGCCCAACTTCCACTTTCCACGCTTCTTCTTACCCAACTCCTACTCATTGCTCAGCTCCTCCTCACCCTAAAACTCATCCCGGCCCTTAAGGGACGCATTGAAAATTTTATATCAGCGCGCTGTGCGGCCCCTCGTCATTTTTCCCCCTTTTTCATAAAAAATCCCCCAGCATTTTCGAGACGAACGTCGGCATGGGGCTATCCGCTTGAGAGAAGAGCCGTAAGGGTTTTATTACTGCGTCAAGTAAGTATTCATTCCGCTACCCTACTGCTCAAGCAGTACACCTCTCATCTTCCATTCTCCTTCACTAGTTTTCTTCATCAATCTTCCCATTCTACACATCCGTTCTCACCTTCAAACTTCGCAGATAGTTGATTCCAGTTACTCTCCACACCTTTCATCGACCATCTCCCCTGTAATTGAATTATCAGTTCCTTTTATCAGTTGAAGCTATCAATCTTCTATTGTGCACACCATCACGTTTAAATTTCACAGATATTCAATTTCATGTAGCCCACAGTACACCATTTCTTGAATAATCTCTTCATGATTGAATTATCAGTTATTTTCATCAATATTCTCGCTTTGCACTTCTATCCTCATCTTGAAATTTCTGAGGTATTAAATTACGTGAACTTTTCAAAAAATCTTTTTTTGCTAATCAGTTCACTTTACCTGTTACCTTTTCCCTCTAGGACCAATATGGAAATAATTTTCACCAGAAAAGTTGAAATTAACACTATTTTAACAATATTTTGATTGAAAACAACGTTTAAATTTTGAACCTCACTGGCTTTTGATAATTTTTATTTAGTCCTGGCCTATCGACCTTTTATTTCTTACTATCAATTTTGTACTATATGAATGTTTTATAATGTATTGTTGACAATAAATAAAATTGAATTTAATTGAATTGTACTCATCAACAATTATTCTAATAATTGTCTAATTAATCAGTTTTTCAATATTTTTGGTGTGATTTTTTTGTACTTATGTGAAACTTACGAATGTAGGAGAAAAGCAGAGCCCCTGTTATTATGATGAATAATTAGACAAAGTTGTCACAACCACGTTTATTGAAATAATGAGATACTAGTTTTGGTTCTTACACCATTATCAATCTGAAACTATAAACTGAAACTAAAGTACAGAATAACTTAATATTATACTAAATAGGAAATGATACTATTGGCTAAGGGAGAAATAGGCTGACCTTCATTGGAGGGTTGGGAATGACTGAAGGCCATAACAAGTCACGCCCACTGGTAGGACGAGCAACCAGCAAAAATAAGAGTCCAAATCCAGAACTAAAAACCGTGAACATCTAGAAAGCAACAAAGGAGAACAATACAGAAGTAGGCTAGAATTGATAGCCGCGGGCCGTAGCAGGTATCTGTTCAATCAGATAGAGATAAGCTGCGTTCTCGTTGGTCCTGTTTGTAACGGTGACCGATTAGATTGGCCAGCAAAAAAGACACGTTCTTTGCTGTAAAATCTCTTCCCGGTGGTTCGGAACCCAGCTAAAACTGTAATGCATCAATCACCATCATCCAACTCATTACCCACGCACAGGTCTCAGACCTATGGGGCTTCATCCTAAAAAAAATTTAAAATAAAAGATGAATGCTCACTGAAATGCAGCCAAGGTCAACCGAGAAAAACAGGAAAGAGCCGCTATTAAATTCTGGCCTACATTTCAATAGCTGTATGGTACTTTCCTGTTTTGCTCGGTTGACCTTGACTGCATTTCAGTGAGCTTCAATTTATTAATTATAAATTTATTTAATTCTAGCCTACTTCTGTATTGTTCTCCTTTGTTGCTTTTTAGATGTCCACGGTTTTTGGTTCTTGATTTGAACTCTTATTTTGCTTGTTGCTCCTCCCACCAGTAGGCGTGACTTGTTATGGCCTTCAGCCAATCCCGACCCTTCAATGAAGGTCAGCCTATCACAGACACTTTCTCCCTAAGCCAATAGTATCATTCCGTGTTTAATATATATTGAGCTACTCTGTACTTTAGTTTTAGTTTGTTTGATATTGATAATGGTGTGAAACAGAAACTAGTATCCCACTATTTTTTTAATAAATGTGGTTGTGACAACTTCGTTTTATTATTCATTTTGGATATCTTCCACAATATCTCCTTCGCCACTACAAAGAGAAGAAGAGAAGAATAGATTATCTATCACTTCAAAATGGTTTTCAATTTTTACTCATTGAAATAATTGTATGAAGAAAAAAGTCCTTTACTCTCAGTTCATCTCGTCGATGTAAAAATGAACAGTATACCGCATGGAATATTTCTTTTCACGAAAATTAATCGATCACAAAATGTATTTCCTGATCGATTTTCTAAAAAAGTCAAGCCTGAACCAACCAGGAAGAACATATTTTTGGAATAAAGCTTCAGCCAAATATCTGCCACATATTCTGCTGAACGAATCGAGCATCCGGTGCAAAAATTCAGAGGTTGGAGAAGAAAGCAGATCACATTTTTTTCGGCAACCGCTTTTTCCCGTGACACAAAAACTGACAAGCGGCTGTCAAATACGCGCCCAAATCTGTCGCGGTGTTTTATGGTCGTGCATCTATTTGAATTGTGAGTATTCGTGGGTGGTGGCGGGGTGGAGGAGGGGTGAATGAGAGAGAAGGGGAAAAGAGAGAGAGTGTGATACAGATTGTAAGAAAGAGTGTGTGTGAGAGGAAAAGAGTGAAAGAGTTAGAATGAGAGATGAGGAGAAAGAGAGATAATGATGTAGAATGAAAGACAGGATGAGTAGGAGAGTTGATGAGAGTGGCAGGGTGTAAGGAAACAGGGAGAGGGAAAGAGAGAGAGTGTGAGTGACAAAAAGAGAAATATGATGGTGAGAAAGAGATTCAACGTTGTACTGTCATGAATTTCTTGAACATTTCTCACGTTCTCTTGCGTACTCTTCTTGAATTCTTCTACAAAAGTACAAGTCTGGAGAGAAATAGAGAGAGAAAAGGAAATATGGGTGTGTAAGAGAGGGAGAGATTAGATTAGATTATATTTCTTTATTCATGTAAATTAACAAATTTGAATATGAATGGTTAAAATCAAAACTATCAACATCACATAGATATATACAGTAGTGAACTCAGAAAATACTATTTTTATAGTGCAAAGAATTATGTACAATGATCTCATTTGTATGATATTAATTACAGTAATGACAATCTAAGTGATGCAATTACATGAAATGGCGAAGTTTGGACAAGGATTCGTCCATTCTTGACACTTAACCAGTAAAGGTTAGATTAGATTATTTACTTTATTCATGTAGATTACAAAATGCACTGTCTTAGATTCTAGATTATGATAGTTAAAAATATATAAGTACTGTAATTGTTGTTCTATGAATTTTACAAATCTAAACTAAAGAATTAATCAATGATATGTATACAGTATAAGATGCAATTTGATAAAGATAATATGATTGTGATGTATCTACATGAAACGGCGAAGTTTGAACATATAAATGTCCATTCTTGGAAGAGGATATTCAAGAATATCCTTCTCATCAACACTTGACCGTAGGCTATAATAAACTGAAAACGGTATGAAAGTCAAAAACTAAAATAAGATGAATAAATTATTTAAAGGATATGAATGATTAGAACAAAGTGATTAATAGAGTTAATTTACAATAATAATAGAGGTTATGGATTGATATTTTCTGATTGAGAGTAAAACAATGAGACAGAAAAAGAGATTATTTACAAATGAGATAATTTATGTTAAACATTAGGCCTAATATGAAAGTGAGTAAAAAAAAATCATAATTTAAGAGGAATAATAGGGGGTGATAGTGGTTAATATTACACTAGACATTAAAGGTACAACGAAAACTTTTTATACATAAGTTAATATTTTACGGATTATAATAGTTAAGATCCCTAAGACATTAAGGATTTGAATGGTGAATAAATTGCTTATGGAGTTGATGAATGATGAAAGTTGTCATGCAGTTGCTCTACGGTTGAACAGACTCAGTCATTTTCTCAAAAAGATATTTTCTCAATGCCATGATAAAGCCCACTCGACTCTCAAAGGATCTAATAGGATTGGGAAGTGCATTCCAAGCACGACAGGCGCTAACAAGGAAAGATTTAGTATAAATGGTAGTTCGGTGATTCGGTATCCTTAGAGTATTTTCTCCGGTTCTAGTATGTGAAACATCTATCCTCCTACCTTCAGAAACAAATTTAAAATCATTTTTGAAATAGTTTGGTTTGCCATATTTTAAAATATCTCTAAGAAGTTTGACTATTCGAAATAATCTCTGTTCGGGTAGTTTTAAAGTTGAGCTAGCAATGTGGGCTTGAGTGAAGGTTAGGGAGAGAGGGAAAGAGAGCGTTAGGAAGAGGGAGTAAGAGAGGTAAAAGAGAGATGCGACGTGATACTTGAAAATAACTTTCGTTCTCTTTCAAACTCTTCTTCAACTTCTTCTTCTTTTTTTTATATTTTTCTCCTTCTCTATCATTTTCCTTCTTCTTCTTCTCCGACTCTTTCCTATTGTTCGTATCTGTTTTCTTATGCTCTGTTTTCTTTTCCTTCGTTTTCCTCTTCCGTTTCTTCTTTAACTTATTCTCTTTTCCTTCTTGAATTCCTCTCTTCGTCTTGAATAGACGAAGTGTGAGAGAGGGAGAGAAGAGAGAGTGAGAGTGAGCGTGTGAGGGATTCAACGCTTTACTGTTGTACTAAATATGTCTCCTTTCTCTTTCTTACCGTTCTTAAAGAATCAGAATAGATTCTTGAAGAGGGCATGAGCAAAAAAGTGGGGGAGAAAGAAGAAGAGAAAAAGCAGAAGGAAGAGAGAGGCGAGAGACATTAACTCTATACTTTTGTAATCTTCTGGATGTTTCTTACGTATAAAAACAATGAGTCTGAAAACATATTGAATTTTAATGTATCTATCAATATATGATTGATATTAATATTATTTAAGTATAATAATATGATTATTCACATAAATATTATAGCATTACAAATTGCATGGCATTCATGTACTATTCTTATCATCCTATAATTTATATTCATCTAAAAAAGTTCAGTGAAGCTTACCTTTTATCTGTAAGAACAAAATGAGTTCGTGACGATCTTAAGATTTTACACTGGGGCTCCTCTGTGGCCTGGAAAAAATCAGGATGCATTTTTAAGTGATAGATAAACTATAGCAACAATATATTATAACTGTTTTGAAATGTTAAATATTTGAATAGGTTGTGTGTGTGTGTCCAAGTTGTTATTAGAGTAGGTTGCAGTGTTTTAGCTTGAAATGATGATACTGTAGAAAGGTTGCATCAGCAGCATTGCGAGTGCGATTAAAATGGAGTTTTCCGCCCACAAAAATGAGTTTTCTCATTTTTTGGCCCCCTGTATAATTATTCCCACTTCCATCCCCTTCATCACTTGAAAAGTTACTTCATGTCTAATCTAGATTAAATTTAAATGTAAATATTTAACCTTTGATTATTTATTATATAATTATTATTTCGATTGTTAATTAATATCATTTCAATTATTGTGGACCACACAAGGCCTTCTTGAAATCGTACCGCTGTCCGTCCATCCATATACAGTAGAAACAATTAGTCTGGGCGCACGGCCGTTTGGTAGTCAGCCATGGCGAGGGGAGTGTTTATAGCTCATTTCTAAAAACATGTGGCCCGTGCGACGCTGCAGATGTCTTCAAGGTCAACTAGTCGACTTTTACAGGACGGCAAGTAGTGAAACCAGAGCCACACGCCCAGACTAATTGTTTCTACTGTACGTTTTAGCGCTTGAAATAAAGATTCTAGACTCTTGAAACTTGGTATATAGCTTATTTACAGTTCAAGAAAGATCGCTATTGGTTTTGGAGTTTGGGGTCGAATATAGAAATAATTATGATGTGAAACAATTTTCCACTATAGGCTCTAGGTTAGATTCGGCTACCGAAAATGAAAGCAGTGGGCAGCTGGTTTATTTCGAGTACAAAAAAGTTTTGAAGAATATTACGAAGGCCAATTACCTCAATTATTGACTTTATTTTTACAGTGCAAGCCTGTGCTTTTTAATTTTTGATTGTGTTGAAATATTTCTTAAATTATTTAGAATCGTCGAATTGATAAATGAACTGAGAGAAAATATTAATGTTTGATATAATATTATGAGATCTATTGAACAGGGAGAAAAAGAAACAAATCTACATTTTTTGTGAATTGGGAAGCACGTGATGTTCATATGATTTTGAGAAGTTAAAATAGATTGGGCTGATATCAAATATGCTGAAAGTAATAATAACACATCAATTGAACTTGAAAAACTTCTCACAGAATCTCCATTCTTTCTGATGTTTGGGAGAAATGTGAGAACAGAGATAGATCTGTTAACCGAACAAGGTTTTCAAGCACAGGAAGGAAATAAAGCACCAAAAAGAATTTTCCAAAAAGGTCAAAGGGTGTTGATAAAAAATTACTCCAGCAGTTCAGGAAAAAAATGGGTGTCAGGAATAATTGATAAAAATATTGGAAAAGTTATATACCTTGTAAGGACAGGAGATGAAGTATTCAAAAGACATTGCGACCAGATAAGACAACTCAATTAGAGGGGATAAAAAATTACTCCAGCAGTTCAGGAAAAAAATGGGTGTCAGGAATAATTGATAAAAATATTGGAAAAGTTATATACCTTGTAAGGACAGGAGATGAAGTATTCAAAAGACATTGCGACCAGATAAGACAACTCAATTAGAGGGGGAGGATTGCCATATATCAGATGATTAGAATACATATGATTTTGCATTAGTTATAATTTATGTTGTTGATAACAAGTCATTCTGTAATAAGTTTCAATACAAGATGGTTGATGAATTATACAGAAGTATTTCATTACCTATTTAAGACATAACAGAAATCAAAGCAGTTTAATGGTGCATATGTCAATCAGCACAACTGATTGTTTTTTATGTTTAATGTTTTATTATTTCATTATTTAATTCGTCAGATAATTGGATACTACGTTCTATCGGTTTATTATTATTATTTCGATTGTTGATCATATTATTTAAATCATTCAGAAATAAATAGTTGAGAATTAGGACTCATTTACATAGTCCACAGTTTAAAAATTGTAATAAGCTGTATCTTCACGTACCCGGTGGCTCGGAACCCAGCTGAAATAGCAGGCCCATCATGTACCCGAAAACATGGCTCAAACTGCGAGGTGGAACTACCCGTGAGGGGCGCCCCACCAATAAAAGCCATACGCTTATTATTATTGAAAAAAATTGGGCTTGAAACAGGACACAGCAAAGTGCATCCTTTTTCAATAGCATAGATGACTCCTCAAGATTACTAATCTAACTTTAAATAAAATACACCTCATCTTGATATTCCAGACAAATTTATTAATTAGAAAGAAGGATAATAACGACATTTTACATTTATTTGCGAAAGGAAAAGTGAAAATTAAAATGGAAAAACAGCTTCTGACAACGTTGTAACACTTTGCTTCTCTTTCCAGTGCCTATAACAAACACAGAGACAAGAATCGAGGCAGTTGGGTTGTAAAAAAGAGCGAGCACTCAATGATTCAGAGCACAATAAGGTTGAGGCTTGATGGGAGCTGTGAGTCGCACTTCTCACCCTCATCTGCATTCTTTCCAACTCTTTCTCTTTTTATCTTCTTTCCCTCACTTCTCCCTCTCACAATTTCCTTCCTTCCTGCCCATCTTGGGTCAATGTCTTTCTTCGGTCTTCTCAATTTTGTTCTAGATCTTCCAGTTCTTCTGCTTATTCTTTACTCTTTTGCTGCTGCTTCTTCTTCTTCTTCTTCTTCTTCTTCTTTCTCCTCTTCCTCTTGTTCCTCCTCTTAATCTTCATCTTCCTCTTCCTCTTCCTCTCCATCTCCATCTTCCTCTTCCTCTTCTTTTTCTTCTTCTTCTCCTCCTCCTTCTTCTTCTTCTTCTTCTTCTTCTTCTTCTTCTTTTTCTTCTCCTTCCTTTCTTGCGTAATCTCTTGCTTTTCTCCAGTTCACGTCTCATAGTTCAAGTTAGTGAGATGGCAATTGATTTTGGAGTTCGAGGGTCAAATATAAAAATATCTATGATGTAAAACAGATGTCCACTATAAGCTCTAGGTTAGTTTCGGCACAGATTAAGAAATTGTAACAATTGTGGTTTCGGCTAGTAAAAATTATGCCTTGAGCAGCAGGTTCATTTCGAATATAAAAAAAAATATTATGAAGGCTGATGCTTAGTCCAAATATCCACTTCTTTTACACAGCGCAAGCGTTCACGTTTTCATTAGTTTTTGACAGTGTTTGGGAATTTTCAATTTTTTTAAATCTTCGAATTAAAAAAGTGTGAATTTATTGAGACATGATGTGTAATGAGATCTGTTGAAAAAAAAGAAGAAGAGGAGGAGGAAGAAGAAGAAGAAGAAGAATAAGGAGAAGAAAAATAAGAGAAGGAGAAGTAGGAAAAAAAGGAGCAGAAGGAAAAAATGACTATGATTAGGAGGAGGAGGAGGTGGTGGAGGAGGAGGAGCAGAAAGAGGAGGAGGAGGAGGAGGTGGAGGAGGAGGAGGAGGAGAAGGAGGAGGAGGTGGAGGAGGAGGAGAAGGAGGAGGAGGAGGATTTTAAGGATAAGGAGTGGTGAGTAAGAAGTAGGAGGAGGTGGTGGTGGCTGTGGATAAGGAGTGTGGTGTAGTCAGTCCATGAGTTGGGTGGGGAGTTGTGATGTAGAGTGGAAGGAGGTGGAGAAGGAAGAAGACGAAGTTACGGAGAATGACGGGGAGTTGAAGTAAAAGAAGAAAGACGAAGATGGTGAAGAAGAGAAAAATAAGTAGAGAAAGAAGCACAGAAAAATAGAAGGTGTGGAAAAAAGAAGAAGAATAGTGGTTGCTTGGTTGAATGGTACATAAGTCTCTCGGTACAACTGATAATAATAATTATTATTGAATACGTCGGATACTTGAATACTCCGTTGTATCGGTGTATTATATTGAACAGTGAAAAAGTAAAAATAAAACTACCTAACCAATCAATTAATATTTTTATATACCTCAAAATATCATTGTCTTATATTTTAGAACTTTCAAAGGAATATTTTAGATATGAGTATTAATTATTAGCAAGGAACGACATAACACCCAAGTAAATGTACTTATAATGGTAGAGCATGAGACTTGCTAGCGCCCTAGAACAGGGACACATGTCTTTTCCCTATCCTCTCTATTCCCTTTCAGTTTTCCTATTCACTCTCTCATCTTAAACGCCTCACAGCCTCCTCATTTTCTCAAGTTTCTCATATCCTCAACCTCCGCAAGTTCCTCACCACCTCAAGTTTCCCTCCTTCTCAGATTCCTCACCTTATCTTATGAATACCTTTTTCCTTCTCTTTCTATTCCCTGTTAGTTGCCCTCTCTCAATCCCTCACCACCACCTCACCTCACCAAGTGAGGTGTTCAAAATGGCTTCAGAACAGCATTTAGAGCAAAGCAAATGGCTGGAGAGCAAACAACATGGCACAGTCGTTTATTTCCGGAGTGTATGTTAACTGGCTCTAGCTCAGTAACGCGGTCACCCTTCCCAACTGCACTGCAACTAGAGCTTTATGGTCAGCATCAATACTGCACGCGTGGCCTAAATCGAGTTTTCCGCCCCTTGTAGAAATCCTACCATGGAGTGGGGGTGCGGATTTCCCCCTACAACCCTTACGGGGCCTCTGCAAAAAGCTACTACCCCAGCTTACCTGGTAGCACCCTCATTAATATTCATAGGCAAATAATTGTCGTTATTAATTCCTATCGTTTCGTACAGGGTTGGCTTCCTGCCCGCTCCACCCCTCTCTCCTATACCTTTAACACTCAGGCTTGATGAGAGGGATGATCGTCCCCGCACCTTCTTTAACCAACTCTCTCTTCTAACGCCCCTCTCTCCCATCCCCTTTGCTACCCTCGCCGATATTCACGTTCCGTTTGAATTTCATATGAGTCCGGGAGCGGTCTGAAAAAAATTCTGCCAAGGGTCTATTTTGAATTTTAAATTTACGGTTCGTTTGCCTATGTTGGCTGAGGTAGCACTTTTTAGTACATGCTATTTCTTTTTTTCTGACTTGTTGCCTTTTTCTCTCACTTCCTCTTTCAACCTCTAATTCTTTATCTCTTTTATCTCTCACTCTTTCTTCTCTTTTGTCTCTCACTCACTCTCTTCCTCTCTCTCTTTTCGTCTCTCTTCCTCTATCTTTCTCTCTCTCTCTCTCTTTCTTTTTCTTTCATTTATTCAGTTTGATAATCTTTTCCTTTTCTCCCTTCTATCTTTGTTAAGATAAATTCTCTTTCCAATACAATCCTTTTAACTCCATATTTTCTGCACTGTAATGTGTTTTTTCTTTTTTCTTTACAAGTAAGATGATAATTTTTTTATCACATATGTGAATTAGCATAATTGTATTAAAGGGTTAAGTGTCAGAGAGGGCCGGTTGCGCCCTAACTTTGCCCTCCATTCTTCTATCCTATTAACTTTTATTCTATTATATTACTCTCTTCCTCTCACTCATTCTCTCTCTTTCGCGCTCTCTATCTCTCTCTTTTTCTCTCTGTCCCTCACTCTCTTTGTGACTCACTCTCTCTCTCTCTCTCTCTCGCTCTCTGTCACCATCTCAATCATACACAATCTACTTTTTTCTCTATATCCTTTTTTTTTTTGTTTTGAGGTCAACTGTAAGAGAAGACTGAAATCCTCAACTTCGTGTAAACTCATCATAAGATGCATGTTTTCACTAGAGCTAATGATATCAAGATTCAAACTGTAACTGAGGTTAACTGTAAGGTAGGACTTAAATCCCTAACTTTGCCGTTTTGTGTAAACTCATAATGAGATTCATGTTTTCACTAGAACTAATAACTTCAAGTAATGAGATTCTAACTGTAGCAGGTTAACTGTAAGAGAGGACTGAAATCCGTGTTTTAACGAGAGTTAATGATATGGAGTAACGAGATTCCTAGTGTTGTATTTACATCAAATGGCGAAATTTGGTAGAAAATTTGTCCATTCTTGAAATGCTCAACAAGGGAGGAAGAATATGTAGAAAAGAGAAGAGTTACATCAACTTAGGATAGAAAAAGATTCTTACCGTCACTCTCTTCTCAAAAATAACAACTCTTATCTTATCAAAATGTTTACTGATATCAAATGTCTATCCCATTTTATATTTTAATAAAGAATTATTATTCACATGTTGAAGCCAACAATTTTAAAACAATTTTTATGATTGAAAACCAATCATTTTTTTTTCATTTTAATCATATTCCATCCTTTTCCCATAGGGGCAGTAGATCATATCATAGCTGCGATTAAGCATGCGGTGATTTGTGAACAAGCAATGAAATGTCGTGATCTGACATTGCGTGCCAATAATTTGGCCTTGTGGAAGTTTAGATGCATTTGAACCCTCGCTAACTTACTCTCTTTCACACACACTCTCTCTCTCTCTCTCTCACTCTCTCTCACTCAATCACTCACTCTCGCTCACTCTCTAACACTCACTCTCTTTCACACACTCTCTCTCTTACACACTCACTCTCTCTCACACACTGTCTCTCTCCCACTCACTCTCTATCATAATCTCTCTCTCACTCTCTCCACTCTCCTCAATTTTACTCACACACACACCACCTCCCTCAGTCCATCAGCAACACACCCTTATTATACGATGTGTGCATAAGCCGCATGTTTACATCAAGTTCTACCATTTAGATTCTAGCTGATAAAAAAGAATCTGTTCAATAGAAATGAGGTCAAGCAATTATACAGTCTGGCATTTTTAGGTTAACAGTTGATTGGATTTAAATAAGTCTCTAATGTCTGGACTTGAAATATCTGTGAAATCCAGCATGGAAGTTCATGTTCTAAATTTTTATCACCTTCTTGAATCAAAAACTCCGCATTGTGAATCATTTATCAATCTATAATATTTTGAAAAATTCTCAATTAATATACATAACCACTGCAGTCATGCTCGCGCGTTACAATATCAATCACAGCTATTACTCAAGCCTTCCTATCGGACTCCTGTCTACTCAACAGATCAACAGTCGATTCCAGTCAATCAAATGAGTCCACTCAGCTTACTCAACGTACTCAAATTTATTCACATCACCCAATGTTCGTTAAAAATGTAGAGAATTTCCACGAATTCCACTTTGAAAAACTGAGAAATCATAGTACATTTTTCGTACTTCTCCAAAAGTACAGATGCCTCTTAAAACCCAAAATCATTACAATATAGTCCATCTCGAATGTATAATAATTTTAGTCGAATCCGGCTGAATTTAATGGCTTCCTGTATTTTCCTAGTTGATAGAATAGCTGCATAAGAGAGGATTTATATGTGACTAAGAGGCATATATTCATGTGGCCATTATTTGGAGGATGATTAAAACATGTTAAGCGTGAAGACGAACCGAAATACATTTCACAAATGTTTTCTAATTCTGTTAATGAACGAGCTGTGGGTATGACCAGCTTCTCGGTCTGGGAGACCCCTCACTACTCATTCTCAACAATATTTGTGAGCAGATTTGGCCAGCTTTTCGGTCTGTGAGACCCCAGTACCAATACCACTCCAATACCACTCATCCTGCACAATATTTGTGAACACATGCTCAATAGAGTACTACTTGCTTTACGTCAAACTCCTTAACAACAACTATGCCGGAGGCTTTTAAGCCCGCAGTGCTTACAGCAAGACGAATGGTGAAAGTTGAAATTTGTGCATTTAGCAAGAAATAGGAAGGCTCGTTGGGAGAGGGGGGGCTAATGGGGGGCTGCCTCCCCTAAATTTTGGTGCCCCACCCGACAAACTTATTAATGCGCCGTTCTTGATGCATAAATTAATAAAGCGACTCATTAAAATCTGCAAGCGTGGCTGTAAGGCTCAACTTTGCAATTGTAATTAACGTCCTCCATATACACGCTCCCTGTATAAGCCCGAATCTGATAGCACGCGTTTAATTTAACGCTCAGTTATGGGGAAAGCCTAGGTGGAAAAGGGTTGGGTGGGAAAGATTAACTAGTCCATTAAGTAAATTGGGAATCGATTTGTATTAACCGAAAAAAACGAGTGTAGTCTGGTGAAAAACGGGAGGTGGAAATATTGGAAAAGTTTGGAAAAGCGTATGATTAGATGAGGGATAAAATAGTTATATAATTATACCCAACTTTACATAAATGATTTTATCAATCATTGATGCTATCGATCAATGTCATTTATAATCATGTAATTGCATGAAAAAATTTTAGAAGTACCAAATGATTTTTCCTATGAATGGATGTTGATTATTATTCATTATTATTTTAATTAAGCATAGAGCATTGTCCTCTTGTCCTCTCTTTATCGTCCTTTCCTCTTTCTCTTCGTTCTTTCTCTTTTTTATTTTTGTACTTTCTTTTCATCCTCTCCTTTGGTCCTACTATTTGCACAGTAAAGCATCTAATACTCATCATAATTATTATGGCAAAATCAAACAGAGGTTTTTGAATAGTGTTATAAACGCGGATGCATTCTATCATGCTATTCCATATGGATTTTTATTTTGCAATGGTGATTATCATCGATATTGGTTTTTTTGTCGCGTAAGCACTCATAGGCAACTTGCGAGAAAAGCTAAGAATTTCGAACTTATTTATTGGTACTCACGAAATCGTCCTCCCTTCTACCCCTCTCCCAGCAAATTTATGATTTTCGGAGGATCATGAACCCTTTTCCGATTTTTGGGGTTCACGACCCCCATGGGATTGTTTATACTGTAAAACATGACAGATCTCTTGTGTTAAGATGGAACGTGAGAGTACCGAACATAAACAAATCTTGTTAGGTCAAAGTTCACTAGTAGTGTAGGTAGTAATAGTAGCAGCAGCAGCAGTAGTAGTAGTAGTAGTAGTAGTAGTAGTAGTAGTAGTAGAAGTGGTAGCAGCTTAGTAGATCTAAAAGAACCGGGTGACAAATTTATCTGTAGGGCCGAAGTTGTGTAGTGTTGTTTGTGAACACAGTCCATACTCAACAACGACACCTCATGTTCAACCATGCTCCTCCCTACCACTCCTACTATTTCTACCCCTCCCCACCCCTTGTCCATCCAACCAAGTGCCCCACAAACACCGTATGCAAATTTCAAAGTCACAATCCCAACCCCACCCCCTTCACCAAACCCCCTTCCAATGTTATGCCTCTGCATCGCGTTTAAAATATTGATTTGGCGACCTCATCTCTACGTCATCCTTTTATAAGGGAAAAGGGGTGTGATGGGGCAGTTCAAGCGGCCCATAGACGTTCAGTGAAGTTTTACAAAATTGGGGGCTGTATCCTGCCCACTAAGTGCTCAATAATTATTGTACAATTTTTGGGATGTTTTCTGCACACAATCATAATATCCAAGTGCAATATTGTTCAATTTTGGAGGATGTCTCCTGCCCACAATTATCTAAAAAAACTTCAACCTAACTGACCTCTCAATTATTGTGTATTTGAATATAAAATTCTCCCTCCAGTATTCAAATTTTCATATTCAGTATCAAATTTCGTCTAAACTGGCATTATAATTCCTGTAAAGATCAATAAACGAGATAAAAACAATAAAATGGAAATCTCTTTCTCCCCCTAGATGCAACATGCATAGTTTAACGCATGAGCCGGAAAATATGGCGGTCAATCAAGTTAATAACTCTCCTAACCTTACAAGACACTATCAGATTTTTAAGGTTATTTCTATTATAATAATGAATAATAAGACGAAGTTGTCACAACCACATTTATTGAAAATAGTGAGATACTAATTTCGGTTGTTACACTATTATAAATTTTAAACATACTCTACTTAATAAATTAATAAAAAACAAATTTGATTTTTGCATGTGACTATCAATTGATACAATTGATTATCGTTGATTTCACGTTTGTTGGGAATTTAAGGTAATATCAATTAACAATAATTCAAAACTATTAACACAAGTCCAACTCTTGAAGTGTTGTACCATATTTCCTACCTCTTCCAAAGGTATGGATCATGAAATATCTCTTAGCTAAATGCTGCTGATTCGTTAAGACTGTTTGAATTCAATTCAAATTGATTCAGATTCTTCAAAGAATGCAATATGGTAAAATATAATTCAATTTATGTACAGTACACAATCTAAACTAGGATATAATTAAGAATCCCGAGGTTTTCCTGAGAGCAGGTATATGTTGCATGAATACAATCTACACAATCTGAACTTCTAACACTACACAATCTGAAATAATATAGAATTCTCAAGGTAAATCTTGAGTTTAGCATTTATAAATAGATAATATGCACTGAGCCAAAAAAATAAAATAATACTGTATAGAGCAGTTTAAACTAATTAATGTGAAAATTTTTCAACAAAAATTATTCACTAAATACATCCTTTAACTTAATTTATTGCAAATTACCCAGAAAATTGAAGTAAATTTAAAGTTAACTTTAAAATTTAAAAGCACTTAAGTTATCTTTGGGAATAAAATCACGAAAGATTATGGAGAATTTACGAATTTATAAAAATACTATTTCCATGAGGTCCTGTTGTATCTTAAAAATTGCTATAATTGCGTTTGAAATTACAATATTCATTCGATATGACATCTTTTCTATATCAAAATTGTATACAAAAGCCAGCCAACTGTGTCATAGATTTTCTAAATTGATACCAAGTTTCAAGGCTCTATGATCTTCTTTTGAAATATATTGCTTGTACAGCAGCGCGATTCCAGTATGGTTCTGACGGGGCTCAATAGTTGCAATTATTATAAATATTTGAAATTACAATTATTGGATATGTAACCTAAGCTGTGCCAAATTTGACAACTTAGATGAGAAGTTTATTGTTAAGAAGTCGCTCAATAGTGCAACAATGATTCTTGAAATAAATACTAAAATTAAAAGTCCAGAATCTTCCATTTGGGAGATTTCGCTTGTACAGATGGGTGTACAACAACACGATTTCAATGAGGTCCTGTCATGTGTTAAGAATTCTAATAATTACATATTTTTTGGAGGATGACGGGTCTGAGACCTGTCATTTTTTTGATAGTTCCAAGACCTGTGCGTGGGTAATGAATTGGATGATGGTGAATGATGAGTTGAACCTACAGTTTTAGGTGGGTTCCGATCCACCGGGAAGTGTTTTTACAGAAGAGAACAGTTTCTTTTTTGCTGGCCAATCCAATCGGTCACCCTTACAAAGAGCGCCCAGGAGTTTCGTAGCTCATCTCTGATTGAAGAGATACCTGCTACAACACTCGGCTATCACTTCCCGAAAATTGAAATTGAAAAATAGAAATTTGAAATTGCATTAATTATTTGATATGCCACATTTGCTATATCAAAAATCTATAAAAAAATTGATAGTTTAGATAAGAAATTAGGTCGCTCAATACTGCATCAATGAATCTTGAAATGAATAAACCAATAGAACAGAGTAACCAAGGACCCGACGAATACTCATAAAATAATAATAATTATTATCAGTTGTACTGATATGCACCATTCAACTGCTTCGTTTTCTATAAACATCATAACCATCCCATTTTACAGAAATTTCAAATCGGCAGTTATTGAAAAAGAGGTTTGTTTCTTGTTCTCATAATATGGTAGATCTCATAATATTTCATGCTTCAATATTTTCTCACTGCTTTTTTTTTAATTTGACAAATTAAGATAATTTGCAAAAGGTTTAAACACAATCAAAAATAAAAATGTCAACCCTTGTACTGTAAAAAACGTGATAATTGGGCTAAGCATCAGCCTTCGTAATATTCTTCAATTTTTTTGTATCCAATATGATTTTCTCTAGCCAAAAATAACCAATATAGGATATATTGGGAATCTGTTTTACATCATAATTATTTTAATATTCGACCACCATACTCCAAAATCAATAGCGATCTCATTTGTACTATTGGGAAGCTATGTACCAAATTTCAAGAGTTTAGAATCTTTCTTTCTTTCAAGCGCTGGAGAACAGACGAACGGACAGACGGGCGGACTTACAACGGCACGATTTTAATGAAGTCCTGTTTTAAGAATTGCAACAGTTACGTTGAAAATTGTAATAATTAATCGATAAGTCACATATGCTATATTGAAAGTGAGTATCAACATATTGACAGTTTAGATGAGAAGTTAGAAGTTGAGCTGTGGCTGAAACTTCTTCCTCATTACATAAAGAGTGTTGTGAGTGATGCATCTGTTGAGTGATGATCACTCTAACCAAAATGGCGGACGGGAATGAGCGATCAGATGATGGCCTGTCGACAAACTAATCATCTCAAGTGGCAAGTAGAGGCCCCCTCCCAACCCCTCTGACCCCTTCACATCCCTCTAGACCCCCTAAACCACCCTGGTCCCCTAAAACCTCCTGACCCCCCCTAACCACCCGTCAACATCTCGAGCAACTCTTGTCAATAATAAACGGCAAAAGGATAAGTAGCTAGAGTCTGAAACCTTCATTGCTCAAAGTATCGATAGGAATGAATTATTTGGAAGTGTTATATACTCGCATTAATTGAACCATATCCAATTTCGACTGTAGGTGTTGTGTTTCAAGGGATAGAGCAACGAATTTAAATAACAGTTAAATATAAGGTGAAACTACAGAAAAGTATTATATTTATAAAATCACCAGCTAAAAAAACTATGAAATTAGAAATTTTATAAAAATTTTATCATGTATTCTGTTGAAAAATAAAATAAAAATTTAATGATCTAAACTAAGTATTATAACTCGAAATACTATGAGCAAAATAAGAGTGGGGTGCCTATTACAGTTCGCAAATAACTCAAAAATAAACTTCATTATTGTTCCATTTTCTTTTCACTACTAAATTGATGAGCTAAAATGAAATAAATATTCTCACTCTGAACGTGTCTTTTCTCAATTTAAGAAAATAAAATAAATAGTATGTGAATAAATTTTTGAGACCCAAAGATCTAAGCGATATAAAATAATTTATTGTACTATTAAACTATTGAACTATGGCTGAGATTTTTTTTATTTTTACGGGTTTTGATCATTTGGTTTTTCAGTTTTTAATCATTTAATCAATAAATCTTTGGCTTTTTGATCATTTGCATGCCATTAGAACGGCAGAAGAATATATGTTACTTGGGTTATAACCTCAATTATTTCCATTATCACAAAAATTAAGTAAGTTACAAATACGTGAACAATATAAATACAAATAAATAAATAAATTACATAATTTATACATAAATAAATTATAGTTATAGCTCCTGGCAACCCCTATTCTATTTTTACCTCCCTTTTCTATTATTACTCACTTTATTATTATCTGTCATTTTCGATTAAATTTTCTCAATTTTCTATACATAGTTTAGTCTTATCTTGAAATGATGTATTTTACCTATAATAACAGACTATTTGATTTTTTTAAAACATGCACTTGCTGTAAAACCTTATAAGGTTTAGGTCTTCCATTTATGCATTTTTTCAATGAATGATTGTATGAATATCACATAGATGGGTCTACTACAATCTCCATATTTAAGATGCAAGCCTCATTCTTCTAAACATTTTATTAGATTAACGAATATTGTTTGCATCATCTTGTCTGACTACTTCAGGTTTGTAAATAACAAAGAGTTCAATTGGTCACTGTGGAAAATTTGATATTATTTTAATTTAACATTATATTCAATAATAATTTTACATTCCCTAGAAGACAGGTTTGCTGTACATAATAATTGAATAAAGCCCAATGATGCCAATGAATGTTTCTTTTAAGCATTATTGGAATATTGGGCCATATTCTATTCTAATTTAACCTTTCTTGCTTTCTACTAAAGTACATAAAATCATTCTTAGTTTGTTAACCGACTTCCAAAAACAACAAGGTTACTATCGACCTGTTTTTTTTTTTATGTTTGTACATCAATCATTTGAACAATATTGAACCGATTTCGATGAATTTTTTTTTAAATGAAAGAGCATCGCTCAGCGGTGGTCCCATTCAAGTTTCGCAAGGATCGGCCCAATACTTAGCCCAATATTAAACAAAAAGGAGCATTCTTCGATGTCTTCATTTCAATCAAGTTTGAATAGGATAGTTCCACACATAACCGCCAATCGGATAACCGGTGTCGTTTACCAGGCTGATCATTGTATCATATGGAGCGCTTTACATCTAGACGGTTTTCGAAATCATTATGATGCAATGCAATTATGCCGGGTAAACGACATCGGTTACCCAAAGCTGGTTCAGTGTGAAAGAAGTCTTTAATGTCCCGTTTTGAGCAATCGCGTGAACTTAATTTGAATCGAGAATAAGAAGAATATAATTTTTCTGTCCATATGAAAGTTGTAAATAATTTAGTTGATGTTATTGAGTCATAGGAATAAGGTTATTATTTAGTTTTAATCATAAGTTGGAGAATTTGGAAAAACAGCTGATCTCAGAAGTATTTTTAGTTTCCCTGCTGTGATTGATTAAGAATATTTATTTGTCATTATACATGTGCGTACATTAGGCTATTTTGAGGTTATGTTTAATGATCCCTTTGTACTAGCTCAAAGTTTATGTTTTTTATATTAAAAAAATATATATGACTAATATCACAAAAAATATCGTACATAACTCATCCGGGAAGATGTTTACCATACTCGTATGATAATACCGCACTCAACTTCATCTCCTGCGTTCACTTATCATATTTTCAGTAAGCACAATATTTTCCACACTTGTAACGTAATATAGGCCTACTGTTTCAGTGTAGGTATATTCTGAAAGGGACCACATCAAAATGAATCAAAAGCCATTTCACTTTTAAGAAGCCTTTCGCTATTATAATTTTCCTAAATACAATATTCCACATAAAATAAAACGTTGTAGAATTTTCCTTAGTTTATCTTTTCTTATAAGTGGATTTTTAGTTACTTAACTTTCGATGTTATAAATTAATTATTGGCTTCCTAATTCGATAAATATTTCATAATGTAGACTTTAAGAAATTTCTCATGTTTTCAAAGTAAAAAAATTCAACTAAAAAGCTTAAAATAAATCATATTTTAAAACAAAAAAAGAAACCGACTTCAGTGAAATGATAAAATACTCACGCACTAAAAAGTTTAAAATAAATTATTTACTTTAAACTGAGAAAATTTTTAATTTCCTACAAGTAATCTTTTGAAGTCGGCGCCAAATTTCCCATAAACTTCTAAAATATAACAGAATTAATCTGTGATGTTTTCCATGACGAAATAATTGAGCAATCTAATATCAAAACTGACACTGTATTTCAGTAAAAGTGAGTGCAAATCACATATTTACAGTGTTAGTTTTGATATTAGATAGAATGTCTTATCAATTACTGTATTTCAGTAAAAGTGAGTGTAAATCACATATTTAATTGAAATACAATGTTAGTTTTGATATTAGATAGAATTTCTGATCAATCACTTCCTGGTGGTTCGGAACCCACCTAAAACTGTAGGTCCAACTCATCAATCTCAATCATCGATTTATTTAGCGTATGGCGCTACGACACAAATCTTTATGTTATCTAACACAATTCACACATATCAACAATGAAGTCATCTTAGTCACAAGTTTTAAAAGGGTGGAACACAAATAAAAATAATAAAATTTTTCAAGTTATATACATATATCAAGTCTATTTAAGTATGCCACTGCATCTGGCGTAGCTACCAGGAAGTCATCCAGCCTGCCCTCATAAGCTGTTCTTGTGCACTCTTCTACAATATGTCTTATGGTTTGAACAGCACCACACTCACAAAAAGGCGTTGGAGCCTTTCCCCACTTGTGCAACGCATAGGCACATCTTCCGTGCTGAGTTCTGATCCTGTTAAGAGCCGACCACAGTTTGCGTGGCAAATCAAAACCTGGTGGCTTTTGGGTGATACATGGGACAAGATTGATTTGCCTTGCATGCCACTCTTGTTGCCAGGCGTCTGTTAAACTGAATCTACCATCCAGAGCATGTAATGCCATTCTGGTGGGAGGCTTCCGAGACACCAGGCGGATTTGATTGGCATGTTCTATATCCTCATGTATTGGCAAGTTTTGATTTTGCAGGATCTTGTTGAACTCTCTTGTTAGAGCATTCATGCGTCGGAGGTTGGGGGATGGAATGTGACTCAGCACCGGGAGCCATTCTGTAGGTGTCGATTTTATGACACCAGCAACCATCCTCATTGAGTTATTCAACTGAGCATCAACCCTGCGCACATGCGAGCTATTTAGCCACACAGGCGCACAATACTCAGCAGTTGAAAACACAAGACTCAGGGCTGATGAGCGCAAAGTAGAAGCTGAAGCTCCCCAAGAAGTTCCACAGAGCTTTTGGATGATATTGTTTCTGGACTTCAGCTTCTCCGCCGTTTTTGTAAGATGCTCCTTGAAAGAAAGCGTTCTGTCAAGTACTACGCCCAAGTATCTAGGTGTTTTGCAATGAGTGAGCCACTTGTCTTCAAACTGGATGTGAAGCTCCCTGTGCACCCTGGATAACGCTAAATGAGCTAACGCCTACTGGCGGTCAGACAAACGATTGTTCTCCTGACCACACACGACACAACTCTACGTTTTTTTCAATCATCGAATTCATTACCCATGCAAAGGTCTCAGACCTATGTGGGCTTCATCCTCCAAAAAAATACAGTGTTAGTTTTGATATTAGATAGAATTTCTTATCAACTTCATAAAATATTTGGCGCCGACTTCAAAAGATTACTTGTAGGAAATTAAAAATTTTCTCAGTTTAAAGTAAATAATTTATTTTAAACTTTTTAGTGCGTGAGTATTTTATCATTTCACTGAAGTCGGTTTCTTTTTTTGTTTTAAAATATGATTTATTTTAGATCGACTTGATATTTTTTCATCTTTCTTGCTGTCTATGATTGCTCTTAAGTTCATAAAATCATTCATTGTTCATTTCATATTGACAATATTCAATATTGACTTGATACGATATTTTCATCCGATACGAGTGAATATCGATACAAACCTATACGATACGATACGCGTATCGATACAATGTATCGATACGTATCGATACGCCGTATCGATACACCGGCCTGTATCGCCCATCACTAGTCTGACCTCAGTATCCTCTGGCTGTGGATTTTTAGGTACCATTCTTGAATCGATGTGTTGTAAATTATTTTAATATGTGATAGCTTCTCATGATTCATAGTAAATTCAAAAAAATAAATTCATTTAGAACTGTATCTTAATATTGGTGATCGCTCCGTCCATATCCTTGTGATGCACTCTTACATGTAATTTACAACAATTATTATCGATCCCGAAATATTATTTGCCTAAAAACAGTCGTTAAGTCACGTGAGAGGCCCTGAACAAGTGCGACCTGAGAACTCTGTCACCAAACTTGAGCCTTTTTTTTGCGGATGATGCCCACATGAGTTTAGAGACTTGTACTACCCACGTACAAGTCTCTAAACTTGAAGTGTTGAGAAACATCCATGGCTGAATGAAATTGGAACCCATGGCTCTAGGAAACGAAGCCAGCCAGAGCCTCTTATCTTATCATTTCTTATCAAAAAAAAAAAAAAATATCACAGACAAGCACTCCAAATAACTGCGTTACCAGATCATATATTATTATTATTATTTTTTTTTTTTTAATAACATATACTGGGTAAGAGAGTGGCATTGTCTAATTTAGCATAATGACACCCTTTCTATTTTGGTATATTTAGGAAGCTCCCTGTTGATGTTGTGCACAATATGACAGCTTTCTGCATTAAATTTTGCACCCACACAGGCAGTCTCAACTTTTTTATCCTCTCAGGCAGCTCTTTTGGTATTACACCTGTAGCTGATATTATCAACGGCATAATTGCCACTCTCTCTTGCCTCCACAAGTCTTTCATCTCCTATATAGATATTTGAGCAGTTCATCATCACTGTATTGCTTTATATTGTGTGTGTTTGGTATGCCTATATCTATTGAAAATGTGGTTTGGTTTTTAGTTTGTCCATTAATATTATATCTGGTCTATTGTTGGCTATTGTTTTGTCTGTGAGTACTGATCTATCCCAATACAACTTGTGAGTTGCATTCTCCAAAACTGCACTGGCAGTGTATTGATAATATGGAACTGAATTGGGCAACAGGCTGTAACCTAACCTAACCTAACCTAACCTAACCTAACCTAACCTTATGCCTATGCAGATAGTCCGTTGCTACCATCACCTGACATGCATTTGTCACATTTTGGATGGTCTCAGATGCCCTTAATATTATTATTATTATTATTATTATTATTATTATTGTTATTATTGTTATCATTGTTATTATTGTTATTATTATTATTCATTATTATTATTATTATTATTATTATTATTATTATTATTATTATTATTATTATTATTATTATTATTATTATTATTATTATTATTATTATTATTATTATTATTATTATTATTATTATTATTATTAATTATTACTATTATTATCATTATATTCGTTGCGCTTCTCATCATGCTTACAATTATCACTCCTGTACATCATAAATTTACACACTGCACTAAATTTATTAGTCTATATCTAAATTCCACCAAGTTAAATACGTCACTACGTCAGTCATCTAATATGAAACATGAACCATCTCTCATGTAGAACGTGACGGCCAGTTTCGCACATGCACAGCTTCTACAAGAGACCAGCGCACACTTTTAGTGACGTGACCCCTGATTCTAGAAATGGAACACATTTCAATAGAAATAGGTCATGTGACTGGAACCGCAGTGAACTAAGGTGTTTTGTTCTGACCCCCTCTCTCTCCAATTATCAGCGCCCCCCCCCCCCCTTAATCGCTCTGGCCTCTCAATTTTTTCTCAGAGTGAGAGCGTCCATACAATAATTGATTATCCCAGTAACTAATTTAATTAATTTTATACGAAAATTACTTTGTTAAATTATAACCCTAAAGAATATGTACTTGTATGCTGCGTTTCCGGATTAGATTGTTATTCTATTCTGTTCTATTCTATAGTTGTCCTTGGAGGATTAAGTGGAAGAAGGGGCTCAAGTGCCTCAATTTCGCCCACAGCACTTTGTATTGTAAAGTTATCAAAAATAAACGACAATTATCTATCTATCTATATTGGCGTTGAAATTAACTTTTATTTGTAACAGCCAAGAAGGTGACATTTCAGGCAATATCCTACTTCTACTAACATTTTCAAAAAAGTGTTCAGGATTTTTTGACGATATTCTGTGGATATTTTGCCTAACACTAAAATCTATAATCAATCAAAGTGCTGATATGGAAGGAGCTGATGTCGTTTAGCAAGAGGAACTCATTGGAATAAGCTCTAATGAGGAACTCAGAGACACTCAGAAATTTCTACAGAACATTTGGTTCCAAAAAGACATAATTAGCCATTCCTCATTCTGAAATGTAGCAAGAAAACTGTCAATTGATTTCCACCATCATCACTGGACATCGAGAAGATTTGAGATTTACTCCAACTAAATTTAAGCTAAAAATTGAAAGCACAGTTCTTTACACAAATTTGCAAAATTGTTAGCCATTCAGGAGGTCTACCCAAAACCGAGAAATTTGACAAGTTGACTATGTGATGACTAAATTTGGGGAACACTGATTGTGATCATTCTCCATAGAAAAGTTGACCGAGGGTCGTATTTATGAACGCTCCTTCAGGTTCTTTTGACTCGAGAAACTCTTGAAATATTACATTTCAAGAGTTTCTGAAGGTAAATTCATAAAGAGGGAAACAAAACCTATCTATTATTTTTTCTCTAGATTACGTCTTGGAGACTCCAGTTGAGGAGTATAAGACAAGTCAGATTAAAAATGATACAATCTTAAACACTAGCTACCATAACTACTATATCAATTAGTTGAGGTGAGGCTTAATTTTGATGTGAAAGGAACTCTTGTACACTATAGGAATCTCTATCAACTGAATACTTTTTCAATTGTTTTTTAAGTATTTCTTTATTTTCAAGAATCTTTAAAAACTGCATCTGCTTGCTGTAGCTCGTTATAGAGTTTCCTACCTACCAATATAAGTTTTTGTTTGAATAAGCTACTATTGTGACTCACAAAGTGGTAATCTCCTCGACTTTTTGTATCATAATCGTGTACGTCAAGATTTTGGTTAATATCACTCTTTTTTTACATATAAAGTAGCTTCATAAACATTTAAGCAAGGTACAGTTAGGATACCAAGCCTCTTGAACAATGGCCTACACGAATCTGATCTATGTACTCTTTACATACAACTAACCGCTTTCTTTCGGATCTTAAACAACCTATCAAGGTTTTGTTTTGATGAATTACCCCATACTAAGATAGTAAACCTAATATGTGACAGTGAGCCCATGGTAAGCTGTAAAAAGTAACTTTTTGTCCTCTAATCTAGGCTTTAATCTTACTCATGTAAGGAACACTTCAAGTCCAACAATGAAGTTGGGGATTACGTATTACAGTATTACGTAAAGTTGAAGTTGCTACATAAGGGGATGAACCGATTTACCCAATTCGGCATTGTTCGGTTGAGCAGCAGCAGATAGCGTTGTCAAGTCTATTCAGTCACTGTCCCTAATAGGATTAGTCGGAGAGACTAAAGGAGGACGTTAAAGTCAACCCTTGTTGGTCTGAAGGCTCATCCATGTGGTTAATAGGTCTCCACCATCAGGTTAGAGGTCAAGGGTCACTCACAACAAAGGTCAAAGGTTGAGAGGCTGTTCACAACTGAACGTGAAGGCACTTCACACGCAGCAACCGTTACGACCGACAGACAGGTCGGTGCAAGTCGGTAGTATGTATAGGCTGGTTTTGAGCTGTGTTCATACGTACCGATTAAACTGATCAACCGACTTGATACGAATGTTCTTGTATGTAACAACACTGGTATCACCATATATATAATTTACTTATTAAGTACCCGACAGAGCCTTGTTGAAATCGTGTCATGGTCTGTCCTTCCGTCTGTGCCCTAACGCTTAAAAGGAAGCTTCTAGACTCTTAAAATTGGTATATGACTTCCTCATAGTCCAAGTGAGATCGCTATTTATTTTGGAGTTTGGGGGTCAAATATAAAAATAATTATGATGTAAAACATATCTCCATTATAGGCTATAGGTTAGTTTAGACTACTGGAAATCAAAACATTGGGCTTTCGCTATTTACATTTAAAAATCGGAACACAGGGCATTACAAAGGCTTATGATTAGAATAAAAAATCCATTTAATTTTTTTACAGTGCAAGCGTTGACGTTTTCATTTTAGATTGTGTTCAATTTTTTTTTTTTAATCACTTAAACTGTCAAATGAAAAAAGAAAAGGAGGAAAATATTGATGAATGATATTATATTATGAGATCTATTGAACAAGAAGAGGAAGAATAAGACCTTTTTCAAGAACTACCAACGTGCACTTTTTGGTAATTCGGAAGTTTTAAAATGTTTATAGAAACTGAAGCAGTTGAAGGTCAGGAAACATGTTCGTAAGCACCTTCGAAGAATATGTCTATCAGCACAATTTACAATAAAAATCATTATTATTTAATTCGTCGGGTACGGTTTATTGGTTTATTAAAAACATATTATGTTTCAAACTAATATCAAAGCTGACATTGTATTTCAATTAAATATATGATTTTCACTTACTTTTATTGGAGAAACAATAAAAGTGAGTGAGAATCATATATTTAATTGAAATACAACGTCAGCTTTGATATTAGATTGAAACATAATATGTTTTTAATAAACCGATAAACCGAACCCGACGAATTAAATAATAATGATTTTTATTGTAAATTGTGCTGATAGACATATTCTTCGAAGGTGCTTACGAACATGTTTCCTGACCTTGCCATTCAACTGCTTCAGTTTCTATAAACATTTAAAAACTTCCGAATTGGAGAAACAATAAAAGTGAGTGAAAATCATATATTTAATTGAAATACAGTGACAGTTTTGATATTAGATTGTTCATCAAGTATTTCGTCATGGAAAACATCACAGATATTATGTTTCTGTTAATCTTGCACTTAACAATAGATCTTTTGATCTGCACAATCGTTTCGACTATCGGTTCAGCAAGTAAGCCAGTGTGAACGAGGTCTATCCGACAAGTTAGTAGTTCTGGTAGGAATGTAACTTGATCTGTGACCCTTTCCAGGAATCGGGGTCACCAACTTAACTAAGAGTGGTGACTTCACTTCGAGAGCTATCCAAGAAATCTCGAGAGATATGCAAACCCTTTGTGCTCTCAGTTTGTCCCCCTACACCACAACTGAAGCGGGGAATAATTGATGAGATTGTGTCTCTGCTGTCACTCCAAGATGAAACACAAACTTGACCACGAGCCCGTTTCTCTTGAGTTTCAATTGAGCTGAACACTGACTATTTATCGTCTGTTGTTGCCTTTATTCCATTGATTATGTATCTATTTGACAATGTAAAATAGCAAAGGTATACTCACCCAGAAATTTTATTGAAAATAATCCCTCTAAATCATATTTTTAGAAGACGTCTGTTACTCGTTTGCCAAAAATTATTATCTCTCAGAGCTTGTTAAAGTTCCAAAATTCCTTTTGTTTCTGGGTCTCTGGGGGAATCTATCCCCCTGAGTTGGTTGGAACGCTTGCCTTTGATAAGATAAGGCTCTGACTGGCTTCGTTTCCTGCAGCCTTGAATTCGAATCTCATTCACCTCATTACCCACGCACAAGTCTTAATGTGAGTATTATCCTCAATAAAAAGGATTCCCACCAATAGTTACGCCACTGTATTGGATATGAAGAGACAGTTGATAGCCGCTACATCATTAAACAGTGCAAACAATATGTTTGTGTTGTAATTTTCTCTTAAATTCTGAATAGTCGTCATATTAACGAAAAATATTTGAAAATTCTTCAAGAACTGTGAATTGGGTGGAAGAAATGAAATGTGTCAATGAAATGAAATCAGTTGCTGTATGATTGCTGTACATAATATTTTGAATCGAAACCTCAACCCGAAAATCCTATTACTATATGAAAACCAGTATAGTGAAACTCGTATATCAAACAGGCTATACGTTAGGCGATAATGAAGCTGATAAATGAGTTTTGAAAGTGATGTTGAAACAACTTACATTATTCCACGTATTTTCAAACTAGTGTCATAAACGAGAAATTTTAACGCTACTGTCTCTTCAATACATGAGTCTAGGAGTAGACCAATCATAACTCAGGACTTCTTAATAACAGTGTTGAAATAAATATTTTGCAACAGTCACATCAGCTGATTTAATCATTTCTAAATCAAACTGAATCTCAAATCGGATCGTAAATCACGCATTTAGGTTATTTCATTTTTTGGGGAAGTTAATGCATTCATTGGTAGGTTAAATAAGGCTTAATTTATTGGTAGTCGGAGATGAAAAATATTGAATGCAACGATTGTATTTTGCCTTAAAGCAACTCGAGAGATTTTAAGAATCCGAGGGCTTGAATTGCTCAAAGGCAGTCATAATAAAATTGTATAAAGTAATATGATACACAGAAATAATAATATGAGATAGTAATGATAATAAAACACATATACACAAACGTATCATAACTATTATGTTTCATTATTCGTTCCACTTTTATGCCAATACCATGCTACTTTTATACCGTCACACCATCTATATATATAAAATTGGAGTTTTGTCTGTACATTTATCAGAATTGTATATTTTTTGGTTATTTTTACGTTTTATACATTAAATAAGCCGAAAATAGTCTTATCTCACTTTCTGTCTGTCTGTCTGTCTGTCTGTCTGTCTGTCTGTCTGTCTGTCTGTCTGTCTGTCTGTCTGTCTGTCTGTCTGTCTGTCTTTCACGGCCGCAAAGGCATTTTTCGCGGCCTTCTCCTCAAAAACGAGAGCATAGATCGGGATTTTAGTTATTGAACAGTATTGAAAACATAATTGGCAATGTCTTTAGCTATAAAAAACTAAATTAACTTTTTTTTTAACAGAGTAATAAACGTTTGAAAACCAAGTATTGTGCGATTTTGGATACATTTTACGCGGCCTTCTCCTGAAAAACGAGAGCATCGATCGGGATTAAAGTTATTTATCAGTATTGAAAACCTTTTTGACAATGTCTTTAGCTATAAAAAACTAAATTAACTTTTTTTTTAACAGAATAATAAACGTTTAAAAACCAAGTATTGTGGGATTTTGGATACATTTCTTCTAAGTTTTATTACCACATAAGAACAAATCACGTAATTTATCAATCAGCTGTTCTCAAATATAATCTGAATGGTGGGCCCTTCGCGGCGTTATTTACGCTGTCTGCAGACTTGCGTAGTCGGAGCATTGCAGTCTTTTAGGAAACATATGACTGGTGAATCAAAGCTCATGTTATGTTTCATCAATTATTTCTTTGTTGAAAAAAAAATTTCTAATTTCAATTTATCAAAACAAAAATTAACATTTTAGGAAGGTGCGGTTTGTGCCAGGCTCTTGGGAATTCGCCAGGTAGCACTATTATTACCACATAAGAAAAAATCACGTAATTTATCATGATATATCAATCAGCTGTTCTCAAAAAATATTCTCTCCGATACCTGTCACTGAATTGTTTACGTTCTAAGTTGTTTACTAAGGTCCCGGCCATGGTCCCGGCCCGTTCACACGATACAGTTTTTGTGCGGTACAGTAAATTTGCTGTATCAGTTATTTTGCAGTGCTTTCGTTTGCATGTACATTTCATATTGTATGTTCACACAATACTGTTTTGACTGGATCCAGTAAAAAAGCTGTTCTAGCCGATTTCTACATTCGGTTTTGTCTTCGAAAACTGTATCGCTAAAATCAGCTGTACCGCAAAATAACTATCCGTATCCGGTGGCACATGTATTGTACCGGTAATGGATATGTTCAAACGATACGCTTATTATGCTGGAAGCAGTCTTCAGATCGTCAGCATTGATCTTCTTATTAGTGAATTCCAGTGTCCAGAAGTGGAAGATATTAATTGTGAAAATTTAATTTCTCTAATATATGAGAGACCCGCCTTGTGGGACAAGACTTAAGATTAATATAAAAATAAAGAGAGAAAAATGTGTGGAATATTGAAACCAGAATTTTCATACTTTGATCAAAATTTAAGAGAAACCCTCAGTAAGTAACTTATTTGAAAAAATCTTACACAAATAAAAAAAATCCTGGACTGGAATAAATAAATCTGATCGTTGCTATCAAAAAACCGGAACATGTTTAGTCTTATTTCTAAACATAATCCGTACGAAGGACGGGCACAATAGCTAGTTCAGTATAAAATTGTCATGTTATTCGAGCAATGATAGATTACAATGCAGCCAACATAGCCAACTAAACATTTCAAATTCCGAAATCAGCTGAGCTTGAAATATCTATATAAATAAAATTAGAGTTTCGTCTGTACATTTATCAGAATTGTATATTTTTTGGTTATTTTTAGGTTTTATACATTAAATAAGCCGAAAATAGTCTTATCTCACTTTCTGTCTGTCTGTCACTGCCCCAAAAGCATTTTACGCAGCCTTCTCCTCAAAAACGAGAGCATCGATCGGGATTTTAGTTATTGAACAGTATTGAACACTTTATTGACAATGCCTTTAGCTATAAAAAACTGAATTAACTTTTTTTTAACAGAGTAATAAACGTTTAAAAACCAAGTATTGTGCGATTTTGGATACATTTTACGCAGCCTTCTGAAAAACGAGAGCATCGATCGGGATTAAAGTTATTTATCAGTATTGAAAACCTTTTTGACAATGCCTTTAGCTATAAAAAACTAAATAAACTTTTTAACAGAATAATAAACGCTTAAAAACCAAGTATTGTGCGATTTTGGATACATTTCTTCTAAGTTTTATTACCACATAAGAAAAAATCACGTAATTTATCATGATATATCAATCAGCTGTTCTCAAAAAATTTTCTCTCTGATACCTGTCACTGAATTGTTTACGTTCTAAGTTGTTTACTAAGGGCCAGTTCACACTTTACAGTTTTTGTGCGGTACAGTAAATTTGCTGTATCAGTTATTTTGCAGTGCTTTTGTTTGCATGTACATTTCATATTGTATGTTCACACAATACTGTTTCGACTAGATCCAGTAAAAAAGCTGTTCTAGCCGATTTCTACATTCGGTTTTGTCTTCGAAAACTGTATCGCTAAAATCAGCTGTACCGCAAAATAACTATCCGTATCCGATGGCACATTTATTGTACAGGTAATGGATATGTTCAAACGATACGCTTATTACGCTGGAAGCAGTCTTCAGATCGTCAGCATTGATCTTCTTATTAGTGAATTCCAGTGTCCAGAAGTGGAAGTTATTAATTGTGAAAATTTAATTTCTCTAATATATGAGAGACCCGCCTTATGGGGCAAGGCTTAAGATTAATATAAAAATAAAGAGAGAAAAATGTGTGGAATATTGAAACCAGAATTTGCGTACTTTGATCAAAATTTAAGAGAAACCTTCAGTAAGAAACTTATTTAAAAAAATCTTACACGAATAAAAAAATCCTGGACTGGAATAAATCATAAAAATGAACTGGAAGCGCAATGGAAGAAGGAGGAGAGCACAGCAATAAGCAGTAAAGCCGGACCCTGTGAACATCACAGTACAGTTGACACCGTACAGTAAAAAAACCGTACCGCAAAAAAACTGTATCGTCTGAACTAAGTTGCTAACAACTTCATGATCGTTGCTATCAAAAAAGCCGAAACATATTTCAAGTCTTATTTCTAAACATAATCCGTACGAAGGACGGGCACAATAGCTAGTAGTATATAAATAAGCTAAATAATTCGTTATAAATTGAATAATGTGAATAAATCATATTATAGCTTGGAGAGTGAATGAGCTCTCAGAATTATAAAGTACACGTATTAGTGGCTGTTATTGGCCATTAATATGAGGCTTGTTTTAGGTTATGTTGAATTACATGAAAGACAAGTAGTGATTTTTCAAAAATCAAATGCTCTAACTCAGCCATTTTACTTAGTTTTTTGACTGCAAATGTCTGATAAAAAACTCGACCATTTTTTAGATTTTTTGTGGTGATTGTTGGCTGTAAGCAGTTTTACAACTAATATTTGTATCAAGAATCTAGTTTGAAGATTGATATTCTTCCAAAATGTAACTATGCCAAACTATTATATTATTTGTATTTATTTTTTTATTATTAATTTTTTTTAAATTACGTCTTTGAGAATCCAGTTAAGGAGTATAAGACAAGTCAGATCAACAATTATACAATCTTATACTCTTATACACTATAATAGGATGGCGCAAGTGCATGAATAATGGAACTACCTTTATACATTTTATTCTAGGTATCTGCTCCCACCATTCAAGATATATATATAGATCATACGAATTCTAGCATGTATATAAGTATAATCATATGCTTTCACAAATCAGCTTGGTATAATAGTGGAACGAATAACGAATCATCTTTATGTTAGGTAGTTTGTGTAATCAGTTGAGGCACAATTATTGATAACAATAATTTCATTCCAGGATTGAGTCTCCACATTCTATCGGTTCATTATCACTTATAAAAAATCAATCCCTAAATTGAATATATCAAGGAGCAGGATTGTTGATCTTGGAATCTGGTGGAAAAGGTTCAATACAAATTTCCAGTTGAACCAGAAGTGGAGACATGTTAGATTTTGGACTGAATTCGGAGACCCTTCACAAGAGTAATTAGGTCTGATGTTTCAAATGCGACCCCTCATATCGGGTTAACTTGGGCTAGCGCTTTGAAACTTGTTGCAACTCTCAAGTTTCCTGAAAAGAGGATCTGTTTGGACATTCAGATCCTGGACACAGATCCTTTTGGGATCCTGCTCCTGTTTACTCTCTCTGTTTAATCCCCTCTTTAATCCTATCCTCCCTTCTGTTTTACTCCTTTGAAGCAATTCCTGGAATCTCCATTTCAGCCACAGTCAACTACTACATAAACAAATGAGACCCTCGAATCCCTTAACCAGTGTGTTTGACCGTGATGAATGAGGATCAAAACTGGTAACGTTTTCAGTCCAGTCAAATTAGCAGACATTTTGGGTAAGATTACAAAATTCCAACATGGCTGAAAATCGAATACGTCGGCTGAGAAAATTTCCAGAAAATCAACAAATATTTTTAAATTTCCAACTCGAAACTACTTGAAATACAGGTATGACTCAAATCCAATATTGGATTTACAGTTTCAAGCGGGTTCCGAACCACCAGGTAAGTAATAAGAAGTTGATAATGTTATGCTCTTGCTGCTGGTCACCCTTCCAAGCACAGTCTCGAGTGCTCGTGACTGAACATTACGATCGCCCTGTCATCACGCTCCGCGCCTTCAATTTATTACTTCTTTCTGATGACGTATGTGTTACATGCATGAATGAAAATCATGCCCCTCACTCAATTATTTATATTTAATATTGATAGCTATGAAGTTCTAAATACAGAAGAATTAGTCTTAGATAGGAACAAAACACACAAAAAATTAATTTATCATGAAAAAACTGACTCTGAATTCTTTAATAACTAATTTCGTGTTTCTTATCGCAGTGGCATTCTATAAATAAATATATTAAATTTTCTTAACAAAATGTAAAGTCTAAATACGAACTATTTTTATAGTAATTAATCAAATCATTAACATATAACATTCAACTAACAAATACTGAGTAATATCATAGTTATCATTTGTGATAAGCCATTGCCAATTTTTTATAGTAGCCTACCGTTGAAGAAGAAGATTAAATAATATCATGCTTCTACCGTTCAATTGATAGCAGATAGCAGAAGCTAAATTACATTAGCATTACTGAATGTATCTTACTAATCAAAAACGGTACTAAAAATTGTTCCACACAGCTCCGGTTCGCTACAGAATAATTGTTTTTTTTTTTTTACTGTGACTAATGCTAATTATAAAATGTCTCAACTTATGCACAATAAGTGTACACATTGATAAGAATAGTTTTGTTCAGATTTTAATTTGAATAGGATTCTAAGCTATAGGCAGCCGCGATTGCGTAACAGTTGGAGCACTTGTTTCTGATAAGATTTTGACTGGCTGCTACTTCTGTGGTCACGAGTTTAACTCTCGTTCGTCATTGGATATTTAGTTAATAATTCACGTCATTACCCAAGCACAAGTCTGAAGACCCATGTGGCATCATCAGCACGAATGATAATAGATAATATTATTTTGTAGAATTATTGTGGAAATCAGAAATACACAATTACTGTCCTGTCTATACACGCCAGGTACATATAAAAGTAGAATATGAATATGCGAAGTTATCATCAAATTATTGATATTTTATAATTATTTTATTTAAATGTAATAAATGGTCCGCGGTGAGCTTGGTTCCAAAGCGATTGAGATTAGTCACAAGCGCTCAAGACTACATTTTTTGGATGTGTGACCAAGCTGCTATAACACTCAGATTTTTTTCAAAATTCCAGATATTGATTATCATTCATCCAGTGGTTTGGAAACCACCTCAAGTTTTAGATCCTACATGTGAACTTCCCTGGACATGTAATTCTCGAAGTGACTTGAGTTTTCGATCTCGACTTGTGAGCAATAACTTGAAAGGTGGAGGTAAAAATAAATATTATTTTTGTAATTCATTGAAATAGAACAATGATAAGAGAAAAAATAGTTACAAAACAGCGGTTTATTTCACGCTGTGTCGCATCTATTTTACTGCAATTTTGTAACAAATATTCAAGTTCAAATTTTATAAGACTCGAGAGCATTAATTCATGTACTTTTCAAAGTAACTCAAGTTTTCGATTTCAAATTATTCAAACACGATAAAACTTGTGAGCGATAACTAGAAAGGGGAAGGTTGAAATGATTTGTTATGTGATAATGAGTTATATATAACTCCATTAAATAGTGATCAAACAAGGAAACTATTGGAAAAGTAATTGTTACAATACACTGCGGTATATTACATGCTATGCCCCCCCCCCCTCAATAATAGTACTGTAACTTTTTAAGTATTTCTGAATTTTGAAATTAAGTTCCATAGGACTCGTGATCATTAACTGGAGAGGAAAGGTCTAAATAATAACAGTTAATTAATAATTAATTATTATAATTAATTGCAAAGGTAAAAAATTTTGAAAGAGTATCCATCAAAATACACTGCGGTGTATCATATGTTATATCCCATGTATTCTACTGTATTTTCAAAGTGAATCCTTTATCCTGTACTCGTTATCCCACTGATTTACTCACCTGTCTCGAATGATGACCTTGTAGATTATGCGATCACGACGACACCTAGCGGAAAATTACAGTTCCAACCACTTTTCCGGCCACTGAGAGGAGGAAAACGCCTCCTCCGAGCTGCAAAACCCTCTGTGAAGCACAGAGAGTTGAAGGGGGGCTCAAATCCGACCCTTTAACCAAATCACAACCTCACAGATACCGTGATTAGAAACTACCGTGCTGTTAGTGGCTTCAACCGCGTTAAACTGAACAGCAATAGAAGCGGATAGGGGAAGTAGGCAGTGTTACCAACTTTACAAACTGAAATTACCACAAGTTTGCAGTAGTGCCATATATTTTCCCTTTTTCCCCATCTTACCTGCCGATTGTTCCCTTTTCCTTCTTCCCTGACAAATCTTACCTGCTGTTTTCCCTCGTTGCTGCCTAATCCTGACTGCTTTTCCCTTTTTTCCCTTGTTACTGCTGATTTTTTCCCTTGGACTGCTGATTTTTTTCTCAATGCGTTTCATAGATTCCCGTTTTTCCCTCTACTCTCCTACAGAGTTCCCTATATTCCCTCACACTGCTGTTTCTTATCCGTAAAATTCCCTCGCATCTTCCCTTTTCCCTTTTCTTATCCGCAGAATTCCCCCTTGTCTTCCCATTGTACACTTTATTTATCTGCCTTGTCTCCTTCTTCACAAGCAGTGACCTGTCTGAAGAATTACTCTATTAATACCTCCATCGATTGCCCAACGAAGTATTGGACTGAAGCAGCAATTTCAATTTATTTTTCCGGCCATGTAATCAAGCGGCCTCTATTCAGGGATGAAATTGAAAAATTTCAATAACATCGTTGCCTGTGCTGGTTTTGTCCAATGGCAAAATTGATAAACCATGTATTGATAAGTCCAGTGAGTAATTTCTTCTCAGAGTTGTTGATGTTGCAAGCCACAATCAACACAATATGTTGTTACATCCACATTTTTCATCGATAAACCTTGTTTACCTTCCTCTTAGATAATTTTGGGAGAGTGAAAGACCGCTCACTGAGTGCGTTGTTAGAGTGATTGTGATGTTTAGTCACTGGCGCCTATGACTATGCATGGAAACGTGACCACTTGCGATGACATGGAATTATCAGCTTTATTATCTGGTTCGGAATACACCCAAAACTTAAGGTTCAATATTCATAACATCATTATATAATACACCCACAAGTCTTATGTGCTCCATCAGCATGAAGAAAAACGAAGCATCATTACTTTATCTTAAAATTACTTGTAAACAGATAGTATATCATTGGCAAACCATATTGTTTGCGCGCTATATGCTCATTAACCAGAACTTATCAAATGCTTTTTCTGTGTAATTTTAATTAAATAAAGATTTATTTCACAAATCAACTCAATCGTTAATCAGTTGAATTAAATTTTGTGTTTTTAGATAACACTTCCACTCAATTGGCTTTCTATATTACAATTATTGAATATATTGCACTTCGATGAATTCTTGGACAAAAAAGCCTGAACAAATTAATTTTTGGTCTATTCTCCTCCATAATTAGTTTCATTTTTTATTTTTGAACTGAGAGTTATAATTTCTTGAGAGGAAAAATCAGAGAAATTAATAATTATCATAGTGCTGAAATATGAAAGAATTGAGAAAATTGAAAAAAAATGGAAAATGAGGTGGCTTTGATAAAAAAAAGTTGAAAAAGAAAGAGAATAGATAAATAAGACAATTTATCAATATTGATCAATATAATAGGATGCTTATTGTTGAAAATGAATACTTATAAATTATCCTCTTTCAATTATGATTATCAAAAAATGTGTATATTATACTTCTTGAATATAATCCAGGCAAATGTCTAAAAAAATAATAGAAAAATAATATAATAAATTACGAAATAAGTGAATAAATAATATGTCTGAAGAAAACTGAATATCTAATTTTAATTTAACGTATTGTGAATGTAACGAATTATTGTAATTAATTCATAATGAAATTTGGGGAGGATATTTCACTTTTTAGATTCAATATACCATACTGTATATTATTTATTCCTCAATATTAACTTTATAACTACTCTGGAGCCTTCGCCAAACTCACAGATTTCCAATATTTAAGGCAATAAAAGAATTTAATGACATATCATGAAGAATTGTTATTAAACTTTGACAAGGGCAAAGTCAATAAAGCTCTTTTTTATGGAATCATAAGGCAAAGCACGGAAATGTCACCAGTGCTTTTATTACTGGCATTATTTGCGGCAGGGAGCTGAAGAATTATTTTATCGCCCCAGCTATACTGTAATCGTTAAAATGAAATGAATGTTACTAGAAAAGAAGAGTGTGAGAGTGGGCGGAAGACGAGAGAGATAGAAAAAAGAGCGAGTAAGATAACAAAAATAAGAGAGTATGGAAGTGAAGAAGAGGGATGGAGGGAGAAACGGAAGAGGAAGAAGGAAAAAGGAAAGAGGATATTAAGAACGAAGGAGACAGAAAAAGAAAAGAGAGCTAGAAAAATGGTATGAGATGAATGTTACTAGAAATAGATTAGATTAGATTACTTTATTCCTGGTAGATTTACAACTTTTTTCAAATGTGTACTTACATACAAAATTTTAACATCACATAGAAAGTAGACCTGGTTGATACTACTTACATTTTGTTGGAGATATTAAAAGTGATCTAATGGGTAGAGATAATGAAACGAAATTCAAAGTAATACATTTACATGAAGTTTGGACAAAAATTCGTTCATTCGAGCACTTAACCTTAAAAGAGAGAGAATGAAAGAGTAGGTGGAAGAAGAGAATCAAAGAGAGAGAAAGAGAGAGTAAGAGAGAAAAAGAGAGCGAGCGAAAGAACAAAAATGGGAAAGAAGAGAGTATGGAAGGATAAGCGAAGAAACGGAAGAGGGAGAATGGGAGAGAGGAAATTAAAAACGGATGAGACAGACAAAGAAAGGAGAGTAAGAAAATATGTACAAAAAATGAACAAGTAGTAATCTGTTTCGTGATCAAGAAATAAGACAGGAGCACAAAAGAAAGGAAGAAAAAGTTGATTTTTTTCTATTTCACGGAGGATGAAGCCCACATAGGTCTGATACCTGTGCGTGGGTAATGAATTGGATAATGGTGATTGATGAGTTGGACCCACAGTTTCAGATGGGTTCCGAACCACCGGCAGATTAAGTGATTTCACAGCAGAGAACAGAGTATTTTTTGCTGGCCTATCCAATCGGTCACCCGTACAAAGAGCACCCAGGAGTTTCGTAGCTTATCTCTACTTGAACAGATACCTGCTACGGCACTCGGCTATCACTTCCCGAAAATTGAAATTGAAAAATAGAAATTTGAAATTGCAATAATTATTTGAGTGACATTTGATATGTCACTTTGTCCTTCTCTCCTCCTCTTTCTTCTCGTTGGTCTATTCAAATTTATAAACGTCTATGAAGTGCCTTAGATTCCGGTGCATCGGTAACCCGTAGGAGGAGGACTCCCATGAACACAACAATAATTATTATTACAGTTGTTTACTAGTGATGATACGATGATACGATGCTTTGTTATGTAGTGATGTTACGAGACGGGGTTACGTTACAAAGTGATGTTCCATGTCTGAACCCACCTTAATTCACAGCCAGCATTCACTGAAACAATAATTATTATAGACTATATTATACTTATGTACTTATTATAACTTAAATACTATATTATTACTTTTATAACATAAATACCGTTGAACTTTTGTACTTATGTTGTGAAAATATGTACCTCAACTCACTTTTCAGGTACAGTACTATGAATTGAATAGTGGATTGATTACAGAACAGTTCTGGAATCTTAATCCATCTCATTAAATGTCTCGAAATCCATTTTCAAGGCCTCTTTAAGTATCGTGGATACATAGAGAAATAATTCGGTAATCCTCATGTAATGGCTCTCATGACAACTCTCATGAGATGCCTGATAATGATATCTCAATAATCTACGTAGCCTAAGGTGATAGATGAGAAATTATTACGAAAATGGGTGGAAAAAGAAAGAAAAGATTAGATTAGATTACTTTATTCATGATAAACAATTTTTGTTTTCAAATGTGTGCTTACATACAATTTTTTAAAATCACATAGAAAGCAGGTTGATACTATTTACATTTTGTTGGAAATATTAACATTGATCTAATGGATAGAGCTAATGAAATAAAATTCTAAGTGATGCCTAAGTGATTCTAAGATAGAGAGAGATTAGATTATTAGATTAGATTAGATTTCTTTATTCATGCAAGTTTACAAATTTCGCATAATATGAGTGAAAAATTTTTTTTCCAACATCACATAGATACTATAGTAGACTTGATTATAATTTTTATAGAGGTAGAAATTATGTAAAATAATGTTATTAATGATATAAGCTCTGGTGATGACAATCTAAGTGATGCAATCACATGAAATGGCGAAGAGAGAGAGTGTGTAAGAGGTTGAGAGATTCAGATTCAGATGACTTTATTTTTTTTGCGCAAACTTACAATATAATTATATATGATTGATTAAATATTATAAAGATTAGCAACTCTCAGATCCAATAATGTATAGCGGCATACAATGATTTTGGAAAAGTTAATGGTCAAGTTTAAATAAACACTATAATAGATACAGTTGTAATTGAGAGTGAGATAAGAACTAAAAAAAAAAAACACTTTTATGTGGAAATTAACTAACGTTATGGCGTGACGGCCGTTTCACTCTGTTGTCAAGAGCATCGTCAGACCACCTGTATACTGTGTACTGTGGGTCGTCAGTCGATGCTCTTGACAACAGAGTGAAACGGCCGTCACGCCATAACGTGAGTTAATTTCCACTTAAAAGAGTTTTTCAAGTTTTTATTACATATTAGTGGAAACAAGATGGATCTTCAACATCATAAGAGTGAGAGTTTATATCTGAGGGATGAATATTGTAAAAATGGCGAAGTCTTGGCCAATGAGGCCATTCTTACACTTAACCTGCTTGGCATGTCCTTCTTTTTCACATATTAATAGATAAAAGAAAGAGTGAACGTGAGAGAGCGCGGAGAGGGGGGAAGATAGAGTGAGAGCGAGAAAGTAATACTATGACCGATACAACCGAAGTTAGCCTACGCTTGAAAATAATCGGTCCGTGAAATTGGACTCTCCAAGGAATAATGTTAATGGAAAAGTTAGTTGCATGCGGCTTTTCAATGCGTAGGAAAAATCAGGCTTATGCCCGGGAAAGCGTGGTGAAAAACCTTGCCGAGGTCGCTAAGCATTGGAGGCAACTTGGAAAAGTTCACGGGAAAATTGTCAAGTGCCACCGTTCATATAATAATGACAGCGTACAATGTCACAATGCATCTCAGCCAGTTTTAATTTTTTTTTCATTCAAGCTTCAATCCATTTCCCATTTTCCACCATTTTTCCTCATGTCAACATTTCTGACTAATATTTTACTCATAAAATATTACTCATGTGCATTAGAGCTTTCTGTTCCGGTGATAATGATAGTGAATGATGATTCTTTGTTCCTAATGCCATGTTTAGCATGTTATTGAGAATCCAACAGGGTCTTATTGAAATCCAGCCGTTGTCCATCCGTCCGTCTGTGCTCTGGCGCTTGAAAGAAACATTGACTCTTCAATCATAGACTCTTGAAACTTGGTATACAGCTCCCTCATAGTCCAAGTGAAATCGCTATTGATTAAGGAGTTTTGGGGTCAAATATAAAAATAATGATGATGTCAAACAGTTTTCCACTATAGGCTCTAGGTTAGTTTAGGGTAGTGGAAATCAAAAAATTGGCAGCTGTTGTTTACATTTTTAATAAAAACTTTAAAAACACTTTTAAGTGGAAATTATGACTTACGTTATGGCATGACGGCCGTTTCACTCTGTTGTCAAGAGCATCTTCAGACGACCCACAGTACACTGATCACGTCTGACGATGCTCTTGACAACAGAGTGAAACGGCCGTCACGCCATAAAGCGAGTAATAATTTCCACTTGAATGTGTTTTTTAAGTTTTTATTATATACTAGCTGGCCCAACGCGCGTTGCTGCATTCTCATAAAAATTCTCCTTGATTTTATTATTCGCCACCTCCCGCTGAGGTTACATTTAAAATTAGGAAAGAAGTTAGTCCTAGGGCTCTTCCAGCTGATCATAGAGGCTTCGTTGTTTTCTTAATCACCACCTCTGAATGAAGAAACATTTCAAATTTAAACCTCCTATGACTATAAGGGTAGAAGCTAGGTTTTCTATTTTATTATTCGCCACCTCCCGCTGAGGCTGCATTTCAAATTTCTAGCTGCATTGGTTAACAGATGTCATCAACCTGGCATAATTACATTTCATCATACCCAGTCGTATGTTTCCTACATATTGCAAGGCTCCAACTGCACGGTAGCCTACATGCAAAGTGCAAAGTCTTTTGCTGTTCAAAGACAGCGTAAATAAAGCCACTAAGGGGCCTGCCATATCATTAAAAACTGTTGACTTATATCAGCTGTTCCTTCAAGCTGTTTGGCTGGCAAGTTCAGTAGGTTAGGTCTATAAAATGGTTCAATTAATAATAATTATTAGCTCCCCTATTGAAAGTTATGGTCAGAAACCATCCCCAATATTCACACAACATATTCCCAAAGTTTCATGCCGATCTGTCAAGTAGTTTTGGAGTCTATAGGGAACACACTTACATACATACATACATACAGACAGACATTAATTTTGATATATATAGAGATTAGTGGAAACAAGATGGATCTTCAACATCAACATCACATTACATTTTTAATTCAAAATATTGGAAATTACGAATGCTTAGCCCTACTATTAACTCAATTTTTTTACAGTGCAGGTGTTAACGTTTTCATTTTTGATTGTGTTGAAATATTTCTAAAATTATTATAAATCGTCTAATTAAAAATAACAGAGAGAAAATATTGATGCATGATATATTATTATGAGAAGAAGAAGAAGAAGAAGGAACAAAACATTTTTTCAAAAACTTCCAATGTGAATTTTTGTCAATTGGGAAGCATGTGATATTTATAGAAACCGAAGCAGTTTAATTGCAAGGCTAGTATGTACCTTGGTTGAATGTTGCATAATTGCATATACCTATCAGTACAGTATTGAAGAAATAACAGCTATTATTTGATTCGTCGGGTCCAGAATAGGCTAAAATTGTATCTCGCAAATAATGATTAGATCTTAATTGGAAATTGATAATGATAATTATTACGACGTCAGAATTTGTGAAATAGGTGAACTTTAGCTATTTTACTTCCAGCCTACAAAGAAGAAATTGGAGGTTTCCTTTATAAAATAATTGTTCTAATAACAAAAGAATGCCTTTGTAAATCAAAATGATGACGCGAATACAACTTAGGAGGAGGCAGAAGTAGGAGAAAAAGATGAAGAAGACGAAGAAGAAGAACAACAAGAAAAAAAGAAGGAAAAGAAGAAAAATAGGTGAAAAAATGATGGAGAAGGAGAAGAAGAAGAAGAAGATGAAGAAAAATAAGAGAAGGAAAAAGGAGAAGTATGAAAAGGAGGAGCGGAAGGAGAAAAATAGGTGAAAATTGATGGAGAAGGAGAAGAAGAAGACAAAGAAGAAGAAAAAGAGAAGAAAAATAAGAGAAGGAAGAAGGAGAAGTAGGAAAAAGAGGAGCAGAAGGAGGAAAATTGTTATGAGGAGGTGGAGAAGGACGTGGAGGAGGTTGATAAGGAGTAGGTGGAAGAGAAGGATGTTGATGCGGAGCGATGGTGAAGAGTGGAAGGATGAGGAGGAGGACGGGGAGGAGAAGGAGAAGAAGAAAGACGAAGCAAGAAGAAGAAGAAGAAGAGAAGCAAGATGGAGAAAAAGAGAAAAATAGAAGTGGGGGAAAAAAGAAGAAGAAAATTAAGAATAACCCGAGTGCGTGGGGAAATTGAAGGGGTTTCTCATAAGACGTTTGAAAGGCATCGTACTTTCAATTTACTATCTTAGAAAAGCAGTTACTGTTATTGCTTCTATCTTCATTGCTTCTTCTACCTTCTCCTTTCTCCCTCCCTTCCTCTCCCCTACAACCAACCTCTAGATTCAATTAAAGCACATAAAAAGGAAACCATGCATGAACGCCGCCATGTTATGAACTTATTTAGCGCTCGTGCACTACCTATTACACCTACTGAGAGTAGATTTTTTGAGTGGATCGTAGACGTTAGTATCGTACATTCTTGATTTTTTTCCAATCACATCTTAAAAAACGCTGTAGGATACTAAATGGAGAATCCAATACTCGATGATAATCACCATCGCGAAATCAAACACAAACTGTTAAATGGTGGTGGTCACACTGCTCAAATCTGTCAAACATTGTTTTACCACATTTTCAATTATTTTTACTAGACATCATATCAATTTTATTCATACCCCCTGTAGAGATAATACATTTTTGATGATTTCTACAAGACTTCACATTAATTTCATTCATATGTCACCTACACAGATAAAATATTTTTGAACCATTTTACAACACTTCATTTTAATTTCATCCATGTCAAGCAAAAAATGTTAATACATTTTTGATCAGTTTTACTAGACTTAAAATCAATTTCAGTTATGTCACCTATACAGATAATACATTTTTGATCATTTTTGCAAGACTTCACATTAATTTCATTCAATATTTCACCTACACAGATAAAATATTTTTGAACAATTTTACAACACTTCATTTTAATTTCATCCATGTCACGCATGCAGTTAATACATTTTTGATCATTTTTACTAGACTTAAAATAAATTTTAGTTATGCTAACCTATACAGATAATACATTTTTGATCATTTTTGCAAGACTTCACATTAATTTTATTCAATATGTCACCTACACAGATAAAACATTTTTGAACAATTTTACAAGACTTCATTTCAATTTCATCCATGTCACGCACGCAGACAATACAATTTTAATCACTTTCACTAGACATAAAATCAATTTCAGTTATGTCACCAATACAGATAATACATTTTTGATCATTTTTACAAGACTTCATATCAATTTCACTTATGTCACAAGCATTACTGGTTCATAGCTATAGCATCATCATCATCCCAATACCGGCAGTTGGTTCTCATAAAACGTCTGCACGGTTAGATGAAATTCAGGTGTTATTTAAGAATAGCGGCACGAGCAAACCTAATAACCGACTGACGTGACCTAAACCCAAATCTTCAGACATTTTTGAAACAAAGAGAGTGTGGATGTGTGTGTGAGAGAATGAGGTAGTGAGGAAATGAGAGAAAGAGAACGAGAGAGTGAGAGAAAGAGAGACCAAGTGACTGAAAGAGAGTGAGTGAAGCAAGTGAGGGAGAGTGAGAGAGTATGAGAGAGAAATCTGCTATCCAACTGGTGCTTGATTCCGCAGACACGATCATCCCACAACCACTTCCACCACCCAGGGATAACCGCTCTAATGAATATATAAGCAAGTGCTACGCTGCAGTGCAACCTTAAATTCATTTCGTGTAGCCTAAACCCCGCAGAAGCAATACTGGGAATGAGTTGGAAGGGAGGGTGAGGTCGAAGTAACGGAAGAAGGGTGTTAGAGGGAGCACGGAGTAGGATGGAGTTGGAGTGTTGGAAAATATATAAGAGTGGTAGAGAAGGGGTGGAGGGAAATATTGAAGAGAAAATGAAGGAAATTCGGTATTAGAGAGAGAGAAAGAGAGAGAGAGAGTTATTAAACAATGAGGGAGTGACGGAGTGAAGTCGGTGCGGTTTATTTATTCATAGGAATAATATTTATTTTAGGTCTTTTTATTAATGGAAAGAAAGGATGGGCAGAGAGTGGACAGATGAGTAGGCGATTTTTTTAATTATTTTATTTAGTTATAAAACAAAACACACATAGAAAAGTCATGCAAAAAATGAAAATTACTAAATAGAATAACTGAAATCCGAAATTATACAAAAGTCAATCATCGATCATCAATCATCAATCAATCATCAATCATTAATCATTATTCATTAATCATCAATCATCAATCGTCAATCATCAATCATCTATCATCGTCATCATTCATCGTTGTCAATCATCATCGTCATCATTCATCAATCATCACCTCACAATCTCATTTTATTTCCAATGTATTTTTTCATCGCATATATTAAATTTTATATATTCAAATTTATCATTACGTATTATTATTATCATCATCATCATTATAACAGTTTTGTGCCAAGAGGCAAGGATAGGATTTCCTTATGCTCTCAGAATATCACTTATTTTCTTAGGATGAAGCCCACATAGGTCTGAGACCTGTGCGTGGGTAATGAGTTGGATGATGGTGATTGATGAGATGGAACTACAGTTTTAGGTGGGTTCCGAACCACCGGGAAGTGATTTTACAGCAGAGAACAGTGTCTTTTTTGCTGGGCAATCTAATCGGTCACCGTTACAAACAGGACCTACGAGAACGCAGCTTATTTCTATCTGATTGAACAGATACCTGCTACGCCTCGCGGCTATCACTTCCCTAATATGTACTTATTTCAAAAAAATAAATTAAACTAAATATTAAAAGATTGAATTATCTACGAAATAAGATTACTTTTTTAAAACTGAATTTACAAATTTTCATTATGACTGGTCGAAAAAAGTGTTATTAACACCACAATAGATTGTATAGATGATTATGAAGTATAAGTATTTAACAATGAGATTCTAACAGCCGGTCGCACGAAAGCCAATTAAATAAGGAGTTTAATGTCAGTAAACTAACCATTGTAAGTGTAACAGGTTTATTTCTGTTGCACAAAGTTCCATTAGTTATCTTTCGTTAACCGAACGGACACAATTAGGCAATAAACTTGATTCAGCAGTAGGCCTCCAGCCGTGTCTGAGGTAGCATTACAACAATGCGAAATTGCCATCACACGCGAATATGTAAATGTTAGACTCGTTAGTAAAGAATTTTTAAATATCATTAATATTTAAATATCAAGTGAAAAACTAATATGATGGAACTGTAATACCAAAGAAAATATATGTAGGCTACTGTATAAATAAATATATATTATATTTTCAGATACCGAGTAATTAATTGATGCTTATAAGAGCAAGATTGAAGTGGTGAATATGGTAGTACATTATTATTAATTAAAATAAACAATAAAAGAGGTCCGTGAAGTTAGCCGTAACCCACGGGACAGAAGGCCTTAGGACTGATCAATGACATAATCTCATTTGGTGCTAATGCTCAAAATCATATGGTAGACTTTATTAGCCAAGCAATACCTTTTTCCCAATTTCCATAAGTTATTGAACAGGAGTTCACAAAAAATCGATTAATCTAAATTTATATCATGATGACTGCATTTTTACTTTTGAATACAAAATTTGAAACAATATCATTCTGTAAGAATTTCACAAAGTAACAGAAAATAATCATTGATCAAACTCAGGTATACTTAGCACTTGCAAAAATTACAATTCAAGCTATTTTCAGACAATTAATTCTGTAGTATTGATAGATAATAAGGCACTGACAGGTCCTTAATAGAGTTACTGAGAACAAACATTAGGGAACGTTGGGGCTAAGACAGGAAAACCCAACTACTTACCAGATAAATGGTTTAATTTATTCATCAATCCTAAGCTAAATCAATATTACCATAACGCTGATGATTCCACACTAATATTAATGATTTTAGTCATATGAAGAATATTATAGATGAATTTAACCAATTGAGCACCCTTTACTTAATAATTAGAACAGTGATTCATCCCTTCTTACTATTTTTCCATCCAAATCTACTGAATAAAACAAACCTCTGTATTACTTCCAATTGCATCAATTTTGAGCAACTACCATAAAAACGTCAATAAACTCTTATATATGAGCCAAGAAAATAAAAAAACTTGATTATTGAATGTGCTTGAATGTAGATGCTTACATTAATTTGAAGAAAGACAGTTGACAATTTAACAAATCAAATTTGAAGAAATACTTTAGTTAAGAGATTCCCTTCGCCTTTCTTCACTCACCTTTTCACACATGATTACAAGTAGTGAACATTAGTGTTCAGAACAGTTTTATATTATTTGCAATATAATATTGAAAGACAATTGAGTTGTTTCATAGAAAGTCTAAAATCATATTCTTTGTCATAGATTCATTACTCCTATATAGGTTGGTCAGTTAATCCATGCTCTATCACATAGCATGCTAACAAATAAAATCATTTTATAAAAAATGTAGGTGAAGAGCATTGAGATTCGATTTCAATTCAATTTTCAATGTTCAATTTTCAATTTAATGTATTATAATACATTCCTGCTGTATGAGGAAGACTAGAATAGCAATAATGCCGATTATCATGAACTTACCTGCTTCAAATTAATAAAAGTAGATATGTTTTGAGACCTCTGGCGCACCCCCCCTTCCCCCTCTACCCCCCCCGCAAAATGTTCCCCTCCCCCTCCCCTCTACCGCCCCTCCCACTCCCCCCTACCCCTCCCCCAAAAATCCCCCAAAAATTGGCCCCTCCCCCAAAAAGTGGCCCCCCTCTCCCTAAATGTGGCCCCCCTCCCCCGAAAAGTGACCCCCCTCTACCAAAAAATGGCCCCCCCTCTCCCAAAAAAATGACCCCCACCACCGAAAAATGGTTCCTATTCCCGAAAAATGACCCCCCTCACCCTAAATGTGGCCCCCCCTCGCCCTAAATGTGGCCCCTCCCATCCGAAAAATGTCCCCCCCTTCCCCGAAAAGTGGACCCCCTGTCCAAAAAGTGACCCCTCTTCCTAAAAGTGGCCCCCCTCTCCCTAAAAGTGACCCCCCTCATCCTAAAAGTTGACCCCCTCATCCTAAAAAACGGTTCCCCTCATCATAAAATTGGACCCCCTTTCCCAAAAAGTGGTTCCTTTGACCCAAAAATCGTACCCCTCATCCTAAAAACGGTTCCCCTCTCCCTAAAAGTGACCCCCCTCATCTTAAAAGTGGACCCCCTCTGCCGAAAAATGGTTCCCCTTACCCAAAAAGTGGTTCCTCTGACCCAAAAATGGTACCCCTCGCCCTAAAAGTTAACCCCCTCATCCTAAAAACGGTTCCCCTCTCCATAAAAGTGGACCCCCTATCCCAAAAAGTGGTTCCTCTTTCTCAAAAATGGTACCCCTCATCCTTAAAATGGTACCTCTCTCCCTAAAAGTGGACCCCTCACCCGAAAAATGACTCCTATTACCAAAAAGTTGTCCCCCTCTTCCGAAAAGTTGACCCCTTCATCCTAAAAACGGTTCCCCTCGCCCTTAAAGTGCTCCCCCTTGCCTGAAAAGTGATCCCCTCATCCTAAAAACGGTCCCCCTCTCCCTAAATGTGGACCCCTCATCCTAAAAAAGGTCCCCCCTTACCCGAAAGATGACTCCCTTAAAAGTGGTCCTCCTCTCCCTAAAATTCCAATGGATAAGTATCAACAAGAAAGAGAGAGAGAGATCCTACATCACCAACCTTCTCATTCCAGTTGTGTCTGCTCATGACTCAATAGTTTGGGATCCACTTAGGTAGCCCATAGCATGACTATGCATATTCAATACTGATAGGCCAAGGTCAGGGGCCTTGGGTGGGGGCCTGGCATGAGTATATATGGGGGATCAGTTGCTGGTAGAGTCATAGTATCTCAGTGAACATCTACGAGTGCTTACACTGTTCAACCTACCAGAGGACATCATATCTACAAACCAATAAAAGTATGTATCTATCCCCTCACAATTAATGTCTTTCATTTCATCATCAATGTGATGCAATAACATAGTAGTACTAATGGAAATGCACTATCTGTTTCAGATGAACAAGGCCAGCCGATGCCAGATGACCGAGGGCTCTCAGGGAGAGTTTGTTGTGCTGGAGGACACCTTCAACTCCTGCCTCCGCACCCTGTTCTACAACAACAACTGCATGGATGATCCAGCCAAGGACTTCCACTCCCTGCTCAATAGCCTCGAGGACAAAATCATTACGGCCATCTCTAACGAGTTTCTGCATCACGGAACTGTGAAATTCAACTTGGTGTTGGAGGCTACCTACTACAAAAGCAGCCTCGACGAGCAGAACCAGGAGAAGGAGGAGTTCCAAGATGTGGCCTTCAAGACGCCCAACTATTTGGTGGTCAGCATCATGGAACTTGCCCACATTGTCAAGGCGGCATGCCAGAAAATGTTGGAGGAGGAAGCCAAGTTTGAGGGTAATTCCAGCGGATGGACCCTCCTCAACATCGATGGCCTACTCATCCACATCAGCAAGTATTCGCCGCTGCGGGGATCATCCTACATTGAGCTGCCTACCAAGATTTCAGCAAGGAAAGCCATTGTGAACCCGAAGAACAAGGACCAGCAGTGCTTCAAGTGGGCCATGCTTGCCAAGCATGTCCAAGGAAAAGACCCACAGCGAGTCAACGACCGGTACTACCAGCTGACCGACAAGTACAACTTTTCCGGATTGTCTTTCCCCACCACCATCAACCAGATCGATACTTTTGAGAGGAACAATCCCGGAGTATCGGTCAATGTCTATGGTATCGATGCCGACAACAACATCTTCCCGCGACGAGTTGGCAAGGAAATCAAGGCCGACCATACTGATCTTCTCCTGCTCTGCGAGAGTGAAACAGCGGATGGTGATGTCTTGGAAGTGAATAGCCACTACTGCTGGATAAAGAACTTTGAAAAGTTGCTGCGAGCCCAGCTAACAAAACGTAGAGGACAGATTATCATCTGCAGACGCTGCTTCACCCACTACACAGTCGCTAACGATGGCGAGCGCAGGATGAAGGAGCATGAGGAGTTTTGTGCCACAAACAAAACAGCAAGGATTGTGATGCCCAAGCCCAATGACAATGGAAGCCCACCTACCATGAAGTTTGAAAAGCACTTGAACAAGTTTAGGTTACCACTTGTTGCCTATGCAGATTTTGAGTGCTTGTTGGAGCAGCCCACTCCTGAGGAAGATGGTGAAGCCCCAGAGCGGTGGATTGGAAAGGCTACAAAAGTTCTCCAATACCATAAGGCAATGAGCTATTGCCTCTACTTTGTGAGGGATGCTCAACAATTTCCCTCATGGCTCACCATCAGCAACCTCATTCCCCAGGACCCAATTGTGTACCGTGGGCCAGATGCTGCTGCCCACTTCATGAAGACACTGACTGAGGTTGCAACCGATATTGCAGAAGCCATTGATTGTCAGAAAATAAGGATGTCCCCGCTCTCTGACAAACAAAAGGTAGATTTTGATGCGGTTGAGTTCTGTGAAGCTTGTCACAAGAAGTTCACAAATGACAAGGTTCGGGACCACTGTCATATGACTGGGTTGTACCGGAATGCATTATGTAACAAGTGCAACCTGCAGAGACGTCGTCAAACCTACATCCCTGTATTCCTCCACAATTCCTCAAATTATGATACCCACTTGATCATTCCTCATCTTGGATCTGACAAATCTGAAATTTCAGTTATTCCAAACACATCTGAAAAATATATATCCTTCACCAAGCACATCTCAAAGAGACTCCATCTGAGATTCATCGATACATTCCGGTTTACACCCGACAGTCTGGACAACCTGGTAACGAATCTTGTCAAGACAGCTGAGAATGCCTCTGATCTTGCCAATGTATTGGTGCACACCTCTAAACAGTTTAGAGATAAACTGGCTCTTGTGTCCCGTAAAGGTGTGTTCCCGTACGAGTACTGCAACTCATGGGAGAGATTGGAGGAAACTTCGCTGCCACCAAAAGATGTATTCTACAGTAGGCTAACAGATCGCGGTATCAGTGATGAGGACTATGTACATGCGCAATGTGTCTGGCGCCAGTTCAGTTGTAGCACCCTGGGAGAGTACAGCGATCTCTATCTAAAATCAGATGTGCTCCTGCTGGCTGATGTATTTGAAAGCTATAGAGACGTGTGCATGAGGACATACGATCTGGACTGTGCTCATTATTTCACATCACCAGGCTTCTCCTTTGATGTTATGCTCAAAAGTACAAAGGTGGAACTTGAGCTGCTGACCGACTACGACATGTACATGCTTATTGAACGAGGTATCAGAGGAGGTATCACCACCTGCATTCACCGCCATGCCATTGCCAACAACCAGTATACTGGGGCGCCTGTGGATCCAGAGAAACCTACATCCTACCTCCTGTACACAGACGCCAACAACCTGTATGGCTGGGCAATGAGCAATCCACTTCCTTGCCGGAAATTCCAATGGATGGGCAAAGAGGAACTGGAGGCAGTGACCAGAGACATTGCAGGTGTTGCTGATAGACAGCAAATTGGATACATCCTCGAGGTTGATGTGGAGTACCCTGCCGAACTGCATGATCTACACAACGAGTTTCCATTCCTACCAGAAAACTGGAAAACGCAGAAATCTGGATATGTTCGCCTGATGACAACGCTGAACTCGCATACACGCTACGTCTGCCACTACCGTCTTCTCAAACAAGCTGTCCAACATGGTTTGAGAATAACCAAGGTCCATCGAGGTGTGAGATTTGAGCAGACCGACTTCCTAGCTTCCTACATCCAGCTCAATACCAGTCTCAGACAGCAGTCAAAGAATAAGTTTGAGAAAAACTTCTTCAAACTAATGAATAACGCTGTCTTTGGCAAGACCATGGAGAATGTGAGGAAGCGTATGAACATGGAGTTGGTGAACTGTGAGAACCGTCTAAAGAAGCTTGTAGCCCGACCATCATTCAAGGATCGAATCATCTTTGGAGAGAACATCTGTGCAGTCACCCTCCATCAGGAGAAAGTTAATCTCAACAAACCGATTTACGTTGGACTATCTGTGCTGGACATTAGTAAAACCTTAATGTATGAATTCCACTATGACGTGATGAAGCCCATCTACAACAATCGTCTCAAGCTATTGTACCAGGACACAGACAGCCTCTTCTACCTGGTTGAGACAGAGGACATGTACAAGGACATACTCAACATCAAGGAGCTGCGAGATATCTTTGACACGTCAGAATACCCAACCGACCATCCATGCTACTCTCATACAAACAAAATGGTGTTGGGGAAGTTCAAAGATGAGTATTCGGCCAGAGCTCCTCACGAGTATGTTGGACTGCGCTCCAAGCTGTACGCCTGTCGATGCTACAATCCAGACCCTAGCCAGGCAAAGAGTGGACTCATCAAGAAGGCCAAGGGAGTACGGCGACCTGTGTTGGGTCAAGAACTATCAAAGGATCATCCCGATGCCAAACGCTACATCGGCTTCCACGACTACCTGGACTGCCTCTATGGAGATGAGGCGATCTATAGAGAGCAAGTCATGTTCAGCACACGAAAACACCAAATCATGACGACTGTGCAAAAGAAGAAGGCCCTTAGCAATGCTGATGAAAAACGAAGCATAATGGATGATGGCATCAGCACTATGGCATTTGGGCACCATCAGCTCAGTAACAAAAGAACCTCCACTGATGAAGACCAGCCTCCCACGAAGCGGGCTCGTAATGATGATGACGTCATGGACAGCAGTGATGATGACGTCATGGACAGCAGTGACGTCATGATTACTTCCAAGAATTAATGAGCATTGAGGCTATAAATGGACGTGCATCGGCGGATGACCTTCAATCATGATGCAGGCAACATACTATCTACTTGTGGCAGCTGCTGTGAGCGTTAGCTCGTTGGACCCAGAGTACAGGACTGAGGAATTTCTAACATCAAGGGAGCATGGACTGGATAAATCAAATGTGTTCCACATACGCCAGTGCCTGGTGTCAAGAATGGTGCTACACCGGAATACTACACAGGAAGCCATTGATGCAATGGGCCGTGACGTTAACGAATGGTACATGAAGCTGGCTGCAGAACGCAATGTGGAGGAGGACCTGTGCCGACGAGTCCATTGCGCATACAATTTGCGCACCTGTCTCCACCCATCCTTCACATCGCTGGGCTTTCTTGAAGCCATCATTGCTGCATCAGACACGGTCTGTACACCACACTGTCCTACGCTCTCTACTACTACAGCTGTACCGAAGACTCTGGACAACTCACCGCCACCAGCCATCACCAGTGGAGCCAGCAGAGCGATATAATGTGCGATTGTGGAGATTGTCAACATGTTACCAGCAACCACTGGATTCTGCAACCACTATTCTGTTTCGGCTACGAAGAACAACCTGAACCATTTGGAACATTACAAAACTTTGTGGAAACAGTGTCATTATGCTTTCCTGAAGCCTTCATAAGTAATCTTTACAATGATGCTATTATTTTACAATTCCCTCTTGGCAAAGGACTGTGTGAAATTGCTGCCAACCTGGGACAGCTGTACCATTGGGTGCTTGGCGATATCATGGACTAAACTGTATGTATATCATTTCTATTGTCAATAAATATTGTATATCCACGTGTCGGCTACTAATTTCTAACCCATGATTGACTTAAACTAGCCTTTTGGCGCCATACCAATGAAACATGTCTGTGGAATTGCGCAATATTATGCAAATGTGTTACGTAATCGCTGACCTTGACAGCTTCATTGGTATGATGCAGGAAAAAACATGTTTGTGTGCAGCAGTACTGACCTTGGCGCCATCCAGGAAAAACGTGACTGTGTGCAACAATCACTGACATTCTGGCACCATTTCAATGCCTAGTATATATATTATGTAAACATATATTATGTATCAGTATGGAGAAGGCTACAATAGCAAGAGAGTTGCACAGGTCAGCTAGTCGGAATTTCCCAACACGTATGGTAACTGTGAAGGGGCTAGATGATCTGTATCAGGCTGATCTAGTTGAGATGATACCGTATGCACGTCATAACAAAGGATACAGGTACATTATTACAATTATCAATTGTCTGAGCAAGTATGCTTACGCTATTCCGATAAAGAACAAGTCAGCCGATGCAGTTGTCAAGGCAATGCATCCTATATTTGAGCAGAATCCAATGAAACACTTGCAAACTGACGATGGTAAAGAGTGGTTCAATTCAAAGTTTCAACAACTTGTGAAACACTATGACATCAATCACTATTCAACGTATTCAGATAAGAAGGCTTCAATAGTGGAACGTTTCAACAGAACACTTAAACATTTAATGTGGATCAAATTCACTGAGCGTGGAACCTATCGCTGGACAGATATTCTAACCTCACTTGTCAAAGAGTACAATGGAAGAATCCATAGGACAATAGGTATGCGACCGGTTGATGTTACAAAAGAGCATGAGACATTACTGCTCTCCAGACTTGGTGAACAACGTCAAGAGTATCAACAGAGCTTGTTGGACAAATCTGAAAACCGGTTCTATCCAGGTGTTCACCAAACAGTCGATCCAGGTGATAAGGTTCGAATAAGCAAGTATAAAATGACATTCGACAAGGGCTACCTACCCAATTGGACAAATGAGCTGTTCACAGTAACACGTGTGCGACCTACAGTGCCTGTAACATACGAGTTGGAAGATTGCAGAGGACAGCGTGTGCAAGGAGGATTCTATGCAGAAGAGATTGTGAAAACCAAAGTACCCAGTGTTTTTGAAATTGCCAGAGTGCTGAGAAGGAAAGGTAATAAACTGTTGGTGCGCTGGAAAGGATACGATCGCAGTCACGACTCTTGGATTAATAGAGCAGATTTAGTGTGATGAAGCCGGTTGTGCAAAGGAGTCACAGGTTCAATATAATTGACTTTGATCAAGTGGTGAGAGGCTGTGGTCTGACCGACCCAGAAATGAATGCAAAGAAACGTCATGGGCCTTTGTTCCCCAACCATATGCGCTGCATTATATGTGGACCGTCAGGCTGTGGAAAAACCAATTTACTGTTCAACATGCTTTTTGATCTTAAAGGAATCTCATTTTCAAACATCTATCTCTACTCAAAAACTGCATTTCAACCAAAGTATCAGCTACTGCGCACCATTATGGAAGACCTTGGACCTAAACTGAGCTACACCGAGTGTGACACATGTGAAGAGATACCTGCACCACATGAGTTGCCCGCCAACTCGATAATAATTTTCGACGATGTGATCTGTGAGCAACAGGAAGCCATCAGACGTTACTTTACCACTGGTCGACACAGTAACGTTGATGCATTTTATCTGGCACAGACTTATAGCCGTATACCAAAACAGTTGATACGTGACAATGCCAATTTTCTAATCATGTTTAAACAAGACGAACTGAATATGAAACATTTGTACAGAGATCATGTGGGATCCGACATGACCTTTGACGAATTCAGAAGAATATGCAATGACGTATGGTCATCATCTGCGCATGCATTCCTTGTAGTTGATCAGTCCTCAGACAAGAATAGAGGGCGCTACAGGAATGGCCTTGATACATTCTTAGTTGAAGCACAGCAGTGATTTCGCTCAGTCTAGCACTGAACGCCGAGTGAGATGGACGAGGAGATGAAGCAAACTGTGGAAGAGATTGCACCAACCATCATGGAGATTGTCAAGCTGAAGCGTAACATCAAGAGGAAGCATAGAGAGCTGACACTGGGCAGGGAATTGACAGAGGAGCAGCATGCAAAACATTTCAAGCCGCTTAGTGATCCACTTGCCAATATTGTTGAAACACTCAAATCTTCTAAACCACCACCAGCTCAACAACAGACACATCTAATGACTACACCATTTTTGGATGCACCCCGTATATTGCCTACACCGCCAACAACACCAGCCAGCAGCAGCACTCCCTATCCAGGAAGGATGAAGCATAGACTGCAATCACTGCCAGATATTAGAGAAGAGGAGTCACCAATCTTTGAAACATATGGAACAGGTGAAGGTGCAAGTCCAGCTGCAAGTACTTCGAGTGTTGCACGACAATTGTGGAAGCGTCAAGACATGGGTGATGACGATGATGATGAGGAAAACCTTAGTGTTGAGAAATTGCTCGATACTAGCAGTCATGTGGCACAACAAGCGTTGGCCCAATCTGATCTGGCTTCAAAACCAGTGGGGGAGTACATTATGCAATCAGTGCGCAAGGACTTTAACTTTGATGATGCATTTGGACCGAAAGTGATAGACAACTTGTACTATCTAGGCAGTAAGCTGCTTACCTTTGGACCTAAAGGTAACAAGATTGTGCTGTCTAATCCTGCAGATGGTAGGATTGAAAAGACTTTCAGAGCTACACCAGGCCTTTGTGAGCTGGTTTTCATGAAAATGCCTGACAAAGGAAAAGTGAAGGTAGACGACTTGAACACCTATAAACTGCTTTTGGACTTTACCAATGTGTACCGAGAAAACTACAGTCCAAATGGTAAAATTGCAAACTATAACAATATCAAGTATAAGAGGACAATCAAGGATCTGATAAGAGGAGGAGAAGCAGTCAGTGGGAAAGGAGCCAAAGTTGCTGGACGAGGACTGGTGGCACCTTTCAATATGGTTGCAAGTAATGGCAACAGGATTGAATATGTCTACTACAACGATCCCAACGAACTTGTGGACAGACTGAAGCTGTTGGATCAGTCTAAAGCAGTTGGCAACACTGGACATGAGAATGAAATCAACTCAATCTTGGAAGAGTTGGAGGAAGGCGGTTACATAGTTGGTAAGCCTGCACACACTATATAAGGCGGCAATGTTGCATTGATGGGCAGTAAGTCTCTCGAGAGCAGACATGAATTCTTTGGGAAACATCAATGCCCGTCATAGGCGTATGATCAATTTGGCAAATCCACGCAGCAATCGTGATGCTGTGAATCTGATTACATGTAGAGATATAATGTCATTTCATTTGCCAAAGAGAAGAGATCCCGATACATTGCAATTAATGACAAGCCTTAAGAAATCAATACTGACGGATATGCAAGATCCAATTCAACCTACAGATGGAGTGAACAAACAGTATTTGGAGAAAAGGATGGATGAACATTCAAAGGATGTGGTTGAAAAGTGTCTCACTATCATGTTGGATGTTAGTTCGTCAAGTGAAAGCCGCAATTTGACTAAAGAACAATTGAGGGATAAAATGTTAAAGCTTATGGGAATCACCAAGCCATCCAAGGGTATAAAATGAGATGACAAGGTCGCTGATCGACATAAGATGGCTGTATGCAGAGGTAGACGGAAGTACCGAGGACGAGGAGTACTTTCTGCAATCACAAACGCAGCAGGTACAATAGTCAACAAAGCGATAGACGTACTGCCCGTAGAACTTCATATTCCCGGCTACCAATACTGTGGACCGGGTACAAAGCTTGAAAAATGATTGGCAAGAGGTGATCAAGGAATCAACAAACTTGATCAGGCCTGCAAGCAGCACGACATTGCCTATTCGAGGAATAGTGATACAAGGAGCAGAGCAGCAGCAGACAGAGATTTGGCTGAACGAGCTTGGAGTGTGGCAACATCTTCAGAAGCTGGATTGGCAGAGAGAGCTGCAGCATTAGCAGTAACCAACATCATGAAGGCCAAGGCAAAGTTTGGAGGAGGAGCGAAGAGGAGAGCTGCACAGAAGAAGAAGAGAACTACAGCGGCTTCCAGGAAAAGGAGTGGTAGAGGTCTGTACCTGAGACGTCAGAAGATGGGAAACGGGGTGCGTCGCCGTCAATGTGGCGGCAGAAGATGATTGTTGCTCTACCCGACCGAGCGCTAACAGATGCCGACCTCTACAAGTACGCCTGCCGTCTCAAGCTGAAGAAATTTCGAGGAGTTTTCATGCGAGATGCTCTACCAACCAATGGACCACTGGATCAAGAGTGTGGCATCATCAACCTGGACCAAAGTGATGGAGCTGGCACACATTGGGTGTGCTATGTGAAGAAGAAGGATGGCATCGTTCGCTACTTTGACGGATTTGGCAATTTGAGACCACCGCAGGAGTTTATCGACTACATGCACAGAGGATCGAGTCCAGCAGCAAGGATCGAGTACAACTACGACCAGAAGCAAGAGGATCTCTACTCTCATATATGCGGACATTTATGTTTAAAGTTTTTGCTTGATGAAAATAAATAACAATGTACAACAATTGTCTTTTCATTTCTCCCACCCACATAGTATAAAGGTTCTAGTCTATACTCTTATCAAGTCATTGTGTAATAGTACACTGAGCAGTCAAGACCATGATGCTCTGCTTTGGAGGTAGAACCTCAATATTGAAAAGTGAATTTTACCCGCCACTTGATACAAGCAATGGTGAATGGGAAATTGGACTCATCAGCTTTACTAGCTGCAACTCTATACCAAATGTTGAGAATGGCTACAACAATGCACTACATTTCCTGGCTCCAAAAGTGGACCAGAAAGCAGCAGCTAAGCCAGAGGACGACTATGCAATGACTCATGAGGAAGTTACAGGTAAAGTGTTTGCTCAGCAGTTGTTTAGTGACACTGCTAACCAGGGTACTCAAAGGAAGCCCAGAGCTGCCCAGGCAGGAGGAGAAAAAGCTCCAGTAATGGTTTGGCAAAAGGTAGTATTGCCAGAAGGTAGTTTTGAATTTCAAACAATCGCCAACCTGCTTGAGGCAAGGATGAAGAAGCGTGGAGTCAAGTTTCAGATGGCTGTGGACCCATCGACCTTGAAATGTTTAGTATTATGCGACGCCATGTTGGACTTTAGACAACCTGATTCAATAGGAAAGCTGCTGGGATTTGACCAAGTTGTAGAAGCTAAAGTCGAGACTAGAGGTATCACGACAGTGCAAATCAGTCGTCCCAATGTGTTGCGTATAAAGTGTAACATTGTGAGTGGATCCTACTCAAATGGTGTCAAGGATCACGTGATCTATGAGTTTTACCCAGATGTTGATCCAGGGTATAAAATGAATGTGACTATACAAAATGTCATCTATTTACCGGTAGACACCAAGCAGATTGGTAGCATTACATTGGAGATTGTTGATGAGAACGGACGTCTGGTGGACTTTAGGGAGGAACCGATAAACATAACCTTACATTTGCGACAACAACCCAAGTGATGGTGCTATTATTTGGCAAGTGGAATCAAGGATTGGAAGCAGCAATGTCCCCCATGGAGGTTGAACAAGAGTCTATTAATAGGGCGCCATTTGTGAAAGACGTCATTCGACCATTGGACTCTGTGGTGTTAACATCGAGCAGCATCAAATATCTGCAGAAGAAAGGCTATCAAGTTGTAAGAGGAGGAAGAAGACGACAACAACAGTGAAAAATGGGAGTTTTGGATGTGACAAGGGCTGGCCCTTCAGCGGAGAACAGCATCACTGGCTATGAATATCATTCTCATGCACCGTATACTACAGGCTTTGGTGCCAACGATGAGATTCGGATAGCAATTCAGCAGCAGGACATCTATACACTGCCATCGGAGAGCTATCTGCACATGGAGTACAAGGTGACCAATGCAGCAAATGCAACCTTGGGAGGCTCACCTTGTGTTTCTGGATTCTTTGCCCACCTGTTTTCGGAAATACGCTACGAGATCAATGGAGTTATAGTGGACAGCATACGTAGCCCTGGCATTGCCAGCCTGATGAAGAATGCCATGACCTTTGAGCGGGAAGAACAGCTCAAGATGGATGGAGCCGGCTACAGATATGATGCCCAGGCAGGGTTTGGCACGTTTGATGCCAATGGTGCCAACACAACCATCATGAATGTGCCACTTAGATACCTGTTAGGCTTTGCTGAGGACTATAGGCAGATTATGCTGAATGTGAAACAGGAGCTGGTGCTGAGACGCAGTGCTGACACTTTAGACTGTTTGAATACAGCAGGCAAGGTCACAATTGAGAAACTGGTGTGGAGGATGCCCTATGTAGAGGTGTCTGATGAAGCTAAATTGCGTCTGCTGAGACTGGTGCAAAACAACACGCCCATCTCAATGCCATTCAGACATTGGGAACTGTACGAGTATCCATCTTTGCCACAGACCACAAAACATACGTGGACTGTCAAGTCGACTACTCAGCTGGAGAAGCCAAGATACATTGTGATTGGACTGCAGACTGGAAGAAGAGGAGCGGCTACTGTGAATAGCTCATACTTTGACATGTGCAAAATGAAAGACATTCGAGTGTTTTTGAACAACAAGTACTATCCGTATGAAAGCATCAATGGTGATGACAACCAAGTGTACAATATGTATGCAGCATTCAATGGAGTCTACAATCGTGATGACGCTCGAGCAAGCAACCCACTTTTTGAGAAACAGGCTGTGCGGGATGGTAAGATGTTACTGTTTCCCATTGACTGTTCACGTCAAAACGAATCGCTCAAGACGGGAAGCATTGACATCAGAGTTGAGTTTGAAGCAAGTGACAACATTCCAGGAAATACACATGCCTATTGTCTGCTGATACATGAAGTGGTTAAGGAGTATCAGCCAATGACCGGTCTTGTTCAATCAGCCTAGAGAGAGAGCGGTGGAGGATATAAAGGCGGTCAGCAAGCAGCAGTATGCTCATAGTTGCAAGAAGCATCGAGTGAAGCAGTCATCATGTCCAGGAGAGTTCTACGCTTTTTGGATGAGGAGGAGGGGGAGTTGCCACCCAGCGATGGAGAGGATGTTGTGGGCTGCTGCCCAGGCTACTACACTCAACATGAGACATCGTTGATGAAGGACGCTTCTACAAGTACAACCGACCTCAACCAGGCTTCCACTGATGATGATGACGACGAAGATGGCATCACACCAAGCAGGGCTACAGAACTTTTTGGACCAATACCAATCTACTTGATGGACTTTCAAGGCTTTGAGGGATTGAATAACCAGTTTATTGTCAAGGAGATGGCAATATTGGAACGTGACGATGAACATCATGTGTTGACTCACCACTACTTTTTCAAGTCACCATACCCGGACATTTTGCTGAAAACAAGCGGCCTGGTTGAAAGCAATCAATTACAAAGAGCTAAACATGGACTGAGATGGTCGGGCAATGGAGCTGGCCAAACACACCTCTCATATTCGGCCTTGAAGCAAATTGTATGTGACACAGTTGGAAGATGGCTGCACGAGAACAGTGAATCGGGACGGCCAGTCAAGATCTTGGTATATGGATATGAGAAGATTTGTCTGCTGGAAACGCTACTGCAGCTGAACAAAAAGGAAAATGTGGAGTACGTGGACCTGAGTTTGCCCTACCTATTCCATGAGACGCCCAACTTGGAGGTGCTGATGAAGACTACTACAGTCTACTGCCCAGAACATTACCTGCTCGACTTCTTGGAGACTGTGAAGATGAAGCTGGCTGGTGACAATGGAGGACGAGGACGCTTGAATGTACCGCCATTTTGTGCGCTCAATGTAGTAAACATCCTGCACAATTGGATCATGCAAGCATTACAAAGAGATAGATATTTTTGTCGAAGTTTATTTTTGTCAATAAAGAATGAAATGTGAATATTGCGTCATCATTTACCCCACCACCTCTAGTATTTAAGAGCCTGCTGCTGCTCAGTATAGTTTAGTTTAACACCTACAGTCAAGATGATCTCAAGGATTTTGAGCTCAAGGGCAGCCGAGACACGCTTGAAGGCGGCAGTCATGGATCTAGAAGCTGAGCTACTGCGGCGGCAAGACAGCTTGAGCATGGACAATTTTCAACTTGAATCTGGGCATGCAGAGTCATGTGATGTCAGCTCTGAGAATATTCATATCCTTGAATGTGATTGTACTCGTCTCAGGAGACTACGCTATGCTGTCATCGATGCAGTACCTAGTCAAGGGTTTATACAATGGGTCAGAGACAAAGACGACTTCCCAGGTGAAAGATTTTGTCCAGGTCCACAATCTGCAAACTTCAACCGTACTAGTGTCAATTCGTTCCTGAAAGATATCTACATGGGCATTGCATCGTATAAGGAGGATAAGAAGCAACGGTCTCCAGCATCATATGTGGATAGACTGCCATTCATGGTGACAGCCTGTTTTGATAATCATTGGAGAGTGCCATTAGACACAATATACAAGTTAAAGAATAGCTTGGTAGCCATAATGGACTTGCGTTCAGTGCCTGGATGGAGGAACAAGGATGTTAAGCTGGAGATTGATTTCAACGACAGCGATGAGACTTGGTGGTGTGACTTTGAGTGCGGTGACCAGAGTCTATCTTTGGTTGGCAGAAGAAGGATTACATTTGCCGGCTTTGACTACAACTCTATGGATGGACATGTCAGATGCATTAGGATTGAGGATGGTCAATCAGGCGATCCTGCTCTACTGGTATCAATTCGTAAAGCTGAGCAACATTATAGATTATGGCCGCCAGGTGATGTGACCGATGGCGTGGGCCGTGTAAAGAAATCTCTTAATAGGTCGGCAGAGACCTATGGTGTTACCAGAGACTTTGAAAGGGGCAATATTGTAGCCAATTTCTATGTATTGTTTCATACTTGAGATTGTTTAATAAATAATGTATTGTAAGAGTATATACTTTTCTTTTCAACCTTTTTTCTTTGAAGCAACAGTGCACTAGGTGAACACTTGGTGTAAACTTTTAAGCCTAAGTGAGCACTAGGTGAACACTTGGTGAACACCAAGTGATCACTAGGTGAACACTTGGTGTACACTTTTAGGCCTAAGTGAGCACTAGGTGAACACTTAGTGAACACTGGTGATCACTAGGTGAGCACTAGGTGAACACTAGGTGAACACTTGGTGTACACTTGTAGGCATAAGTGAACACTGAAACTATGGTAGGGGAAAATGAATAACAAATCAGTTGCAGATGTCACACTTTTATTTTTTCATTCATTATTCTTTAATCAATTGGATTCTATGGGTTCTCCCAGCAGGATGGCACATGAATTTATATGATTTCATGTCGACGGTTCCTACAGCAGGGACGAATTTGAAGGTGGTCCTGCAGTACGACTCTGGAAGTATAACCCATATGTGTGCGTTGTCGGAATCCAGTGTGACTGCCACCTTTTCACCATATTTTGTGGTGACTCTCTCTGCGCTGATCATTTGGTACATGTGCCCTGGCTCGAGATCTTTCATGGATATGAGGTCTAGCGGCTTTTGGGATGCAATTGTGTTGTAGATGGCGTCAGCGGCATCATTAGTGGATGACATCTGAAAATGAACAGGTATTAGCATAATCTTACAGTCAGCATTGTGGGTCAGCCATTCATGTGGATGAGATTTCATGCAGTAGATGAATGAGATTTCATGCAGTAGATGAATGAGATTTCATGCAGTAGATGATATCATGGTTAGCCATTTGAGGTTAGATTTCATGCAATGGATGAATGATAACATGGTTAGGCATTAGATTTCATGCAATAGCTATGGAGGTTAGATGATCTAGCAAGAGACAAATACTTACTGTTATTGAGTCTTTAGCAGGATTCACTGTAGAAGCTAGCAGTCGTTTGCTGAGATACTATGGATCTACAAGCCAGAGGTCCTCTATATATACTTGGTAACCGGATCTCCCCAAGGTCAACTGTGCTCCCACCTATTTCTTGTACAGCCATAAATTAGTTGCATACGTTTTTCCTGGATGGCGCCAAGGTCAGTAATGCTGTACACAGACATGTTTTTTCCTGCTTCATTGGTATGGCGCCAAAGGCAAGTGATTACGTAATGCATAATGTTGTGCAATTACTTGTTTTTCCTGCTTCATTGGTATGGCGCCAAAGGCAAGTGATTACGTAATGCATAATGTTGCGCAATTACTTGTTTTTCCTGCATTGGAATGACGTCATACAAAATGTCAAGGCCGGTAGGCTAGTGAGGCGGGGTATTGGATGGGATCCTTATAGGTTATAGTCCAGCAAACTCCCCACATGCCCCTCCCCACATGCTCCCATGTATGATTAAGTCTAGAGATCATTCTTTATAGTCCAGCAAATTCCCCCCATGCCCCTCCCCACATGCCTCATGTATGACTAAGTCTAGAGATCATTCTTTATAGTCCAGCAAATTCCCCAGATGCCCTAGCCCCAGAATATGACTAAGTCTATAAATCATTCTTTATATGTTATAGTCCAGCCCCACCCAAGGCCCCTGACCTTGGCCTATCAGTATTGAATATGCATAGTCATGCTATGGGCTACCTAAGTATAGGTTATAGTCCAGCAAACTCCCACATGCCCCTCCCCACATGCCTCATGTATGACTAAGTCTAGAGATCATTCTTTATAGTCCAGCAAATTCCCCAGATGCCCTAGCCCCAGAATATGACTAAGTCTATAAATCATTCTTTATATGTTATAGTCCAGCCCCACCCAAGGCCCCTGACCTTGGCCTATCAGTATTGAATATGCATAGTCATGCTATGGGCTACCTAAGTGGATCCCAAACTATTGAGTCATGGGCAGACACAACTGGAATGAGAAGGCCGGGGCCACATGATGGATGTATGGGTCTCTCTCATTGAAACTGATCCATTGGAATTTTTACGGATGTTCTGACCACTTTTAGGGAGCGGGGAGCCATTTTTTGGGCGAATACTCATGCCAGGCCCCCACCCAAGGCCCCTGACCTTGGCCTATCAGTATTGAATATGCATAGTCATGCTATGGGCTACCTAAGTGGATCCCAAACTATTGAGTCATGAGCAGACACAACTGGAATGAGAAGGTTGGTGATGTAGGATCTCTCTCTCTCTTTCTCGTTGATACTTATCCATTGGAATTTTAGGGAGAGGAGGACCACTTTTAAGGGAGTCATCTTTCGGGTAAGGGGGGACCTTTTTTAGGATGAGGGGTCCACATTTAGGGAGAGGGGGACCGTTTTTAGGATGAGGGGATCACTTTTCAGGCAAGGGGGAGCACTTTAAGGGCGAGGGGAACCGTTTTTAGGATGAAGGGGTCAACTTTTCGGAAGAGGGGGACAACTTTTTGGTAATAGGAGTCATTTTTCGGGTGAGGGGTCCACTTTTAGGGAGAGAGGTACCATTTTAAGGATGAGGGGTACCATTTTTGGGAAAGAGGAACCACTTTTTGGGATAGGGGGTCCACTTTTATGGTGAGGGGAACCGTTTTTAGGATGAGGGGGTTAACTTTTAGGGCGAGGGGTACCATTTTTGGGTCAGAGGAACCACTATTTGGGTAAGGGGAACCATTTTTCGGCAGAGGGGGTCCACTTTTAAGATGAGGGGGGTCACTTTTAGGGAGAGGGGAACCGTTTTTAGGATGAGGGGTACGATTTTTGGGACAAAGGAACCACTTTTTGGGAAAGGGGGTCCAATTTTATGGTGAGGGGAACCGTTTTTTAGGATGAGGGGGTCAACTTTTAGGATGAGGGGGGTCACTTTTAGGGAGAGGGGGGCCACTTTTAGGAAGAGGGGTCACTTTTTGGACAGGGGGTCCACTTTTCGGGGAAGGGGGGGACATTTTTCGGATGGGAGGGGCCACATTTAGGGCGAGGGGGGGCCACATTTAGGGTGAGGGGGGTCATTTTTCGGGTATAGGAACCATTTTTCGGTGGTGGGGGTCATTTTTTTGGGAGAGGGGGGGCCATTTTTTGGTAGAGGGGGGTCACTTTTCGGGGGAGGGGGGCCACATTTAGGGAGAGGGGGGCCACTTTTTGGGGGAGGGGCCAATTTTTGGGGGATTTTTGGGGGAGGGGTAGGGGGGAGGGGGGAGGGGGGTTAGAGGGGCGGGGGAGGGGAACATTTTGCAGGGGGGGAGAGGGGGAAGGGGGGGGGTGCGCCAGAGGTCTCAAAACATATCTACTAATAAAGGCATTATCTATGCAAAGCATTATATATAATGCATTTAAAACACACACGTTAGTCGGATCCACATCATTTATTAATCTATTCATTCATCTAATCATTACATTCAAATAGGATTTCAGTACCTACAAAACTTATTCTCACCAACTGAAAAGTTCACAAAAATCTTTGAAGGTTACGTTGCCTACACACATGTCTCTCACTAATGGTTTTCACTGAGAAGTTCATAGGAATCTTATCGATTTAAAGATAATCAACAAAATAAATCAATTGATAATATGCACTTAACAAAGAGTTCCAGGAAAGAGGATATTGAATTTTACTAGAAACTTCAGAACCGAAACAATACTATGTTCACCATACGTTCTCCTAATCTTACAATGGAATACTTCTACAGCTGATTGAAAAATTGAATATCTTGATTCCAAACTAAAATGTAAACAAACCAAATGAGGTGACGTCATATCAATTGGGAAATAATAGTCCCGAGGCCTTTGTCTCCCGTGGGTTACGAGTTAGCCCCCCCCCCCCCCCACCGATAGAAGCACTAACGTTGAAAATAGTATTAATGGTTAGTGCACATAGACAATAAAAGGATAAAATTACTTGTTTGATAAGAAATATTTCCATCAGACTTGCACTGATTGGTACATCCATAATCACTACATGAAACAACCATGTTAAAAAATCATTTCACATCACAAAACAAGTCATTTTAGCACTGATAAATATGGGTTTTTCCGTTACCGCTATACAAATTTTCCCGATGTTGCCCGATTTGAAGCTGTGGTGATTGAATATCACTAAAGCTGGTTAGCCTAATCGGCGTTGTCGCTTGTGATTGTCGTTTTGTGCAACCAAACTCCCTCCAATGAATTTAATCTCCGTAGAATGACGTTATTCTACAGAGATTAAATTTAATTGGCTTTCGCGCAACTGGCCGTAAGTGAATCATTTGCATGAGAAAAGCGACTAGACAAAAATTCGTTCATTGATACTTAAAATATTATGAATAGTCACTCATTTCGAAATGATCAAGATGTAATAAAATTTGTGTGGGCAGAAAACTGTAAGTGTAGAATTCGAATAGAAGAAATGATTAATATTTTCACAAAGACCGGAACGCTCATATATCCCAAAATAATTGATGAAAAAACTTTACAATGATAGGTAAAATTTCAATACCTCAATAGCCACCAAAACAAGAAAATCGGGGGAAAATTATGACCAAAACCACACAGCACATAGTCTTTATTAGCAAAACTAAATCTAGTGCAGCCGCCCAGAGAAGCACTTCATAATAGGGAAGAAAATGCTGTTGCGGTTGTGACTGGCGGATATTTAATTGAAACTTTAGTAGCAAACGCATCCGTATCGATTGCAATGAAGATCAAAGGTCACAACTCTAAATTGGTTTTCTCGGTTTTGGTGGCGACCACTAAGCCTAAGCTCGTCGGTAGGTGTTGGGAGGGGGGTGTTAGTGATGAGGTGGTTCGGGGTCGAAGAGGGGTTGCCCCCCCCCCCACTACCTCAATATCACTTCCCCAACCTTGTATCCATCACCTCTAACATCATTCCTCCCTCACTGCATACTACCTCCAGACTTACTTATAGAGCCTTCTTTATCCTTATTTCACTCTTCCTATTCACAATTTTTTCTTTCTCTTTTCTTTTATCCCTTCCTCATTTGTCCTTTTTTCTATCTATTTTCTCCTATCTCTTTCATTCTTTCCTCCCTCTATTATCCTTTCCTGCTTTTTCCCTTTTCCTTTCTATTTTCTTATTTCTCTTTTCTCCTTTCTTATTTCTTATTTCTCCTTTCTCCTTTCTTATTTTTCCTTTATGCTACACCTTTCTCCTTCCTCCTGTCCGCTTTCTCCTTTCTCGGCTCTCCTCGTACCTTCCTTTTTTCTCTTCTCTTATTTCTCCTTTCTCCTTTCTTATTTTTCCTTTATTCACATCTTTCTCCTTCCTCCTTTCTCTTTCCACCTTTTTCCTTTCTTCTTTTCTCTTTTCTCTTTCCACCTTTTACCTTTCTCCTTTCTCCTTCCTCCTGTCCGCTTTCTCCTTTCTCGTCTCTCCTCGTACCTTCCTCCTTTCTCTTTTCTCATTTCTCTCTCCTTCTTCCCCCTTCTTCCTTCTGTTTTCTACTATCTCCCTCCTTCCTCCCCTCACATTAGAAATTTTTTTCTTCTTTTAATTAATCTTTACAATTTATTTCAATTATAATTATTTTTTATGTAATGTAATTTATCTTTCTGTTTATATTTATTAGTGTTTGCCATAGGTCTTGCTAGACCTGGCAACGTAAGATGTAATAAATAAATATCAAATATCTCTTCTTTTTTATTTTTCCCTTCTCCTTATTTATTCTCCTTTCTCCTTTTTCCTTCCTCCATCCTTCTGTCTCTATTCTCCTTTCTTTCTTTTCTCTTCTCCCTTTCCCTTACTCCTTAATTCTTTTCCCTATTCCACTCTTTTCTCCTCTCTCTTGTCTCCTTCATCCTTTATTTCTTTTTGTTTTTCTCCTTTCTCCTTTCCCCTCCTCCTTCCCCTTTCTTCCTTCGCTCTTTTTTCTCAACCGTTCCTTCGTAATCCTCATTTAGTTAGAAGAAAATGACCGCACAACATGAGATCTGCCATCGAATCAGACAGCAGTTAACGTCCTTTTCCATCCTTCTTTTTATCCTTTTTTCACTGACAATTTAGCAATTTCTCTATAATTCAAGAAGAAAGAGACAGGACGAAGTCATTTAGGAAAAGGGATCATAAAGATTAGGACAGAAAGATATAGCACAAAAGAGTGAGGAGGTAATACAATGCAATAAAAATAAATAAGTTGATAGTTAAAATCAATTATTGATTTGCAATGAAGAGACACTTGATATGATTCAGAGAGAACAAACGTTGAGTAATTGGAAATAAATTAACTCAATAGTAAAAGTAAACAAGCAGCTAGAACAAGAAGAATGTAATAAACAACTAAAGATTCATCTAAAACTGACAATCAATTGGAACTAAATTAAGAATTAAATTTAAATTGTGGGTTTTCTGAATAACCTTAGAAATTATAACTATAATTATGTTAAGTAAGTACTTGTAAGATGAAAATTATAGAAATATGGAAAAATAAGGTGCTAATTTTAAGGAAAAACACTAAGATATATTGATCACGGGATTGCTCAAGGGCTAGGAAGATGCAGCCATCGCCTTCATAAGAGTAGTATAGTTTTGAGACTTCTGGTGCACCCCCTCCCCCCCCCCTCCCCCCCACAAAAAAAAATTAAAAAAAAAAAATAATAAAAAAAAAAAAAATTAAAAAAAAAAATTAAAAAAAAAAAAATAAAAAAAAAAAAAAATTTAAAAAAAAAATAATTAAAAAATATTAGAAGAAATTCCCAAAAAATTCCGACCGATCGGCCAAGGTCAGGGGACCATGGGTGGGGACCTGGCATGAGTATATATGGGGGAGCAGTTGCTGGTAGGGTCATAGTGTCTCAGTGAACGCCGCGACTAGTGTTTATACTACCTACTCGCCCAGATCTTCAGCTTCAGCTTCAGCTTCAGTTGTGACTTCAACCTACTCACCCAGATCTTCAGTTGTGATTTCAATGTAAGTACAAGTGCTTTGAAAGTAACATCTCAGGACTTGGAAAAATCTTGAAACATCTTAGGACTTAGAAAAAGTTTGAAACATCTTAGGACTTAGAAAAATTTTGTAACATCTCAGGACTTGGAAAAATTTCCGAAAAATCTCAGGACTTAGAAAAATTTCCGAAAAATCTCAGGACTTAGAAAAATTTCCGAAAAATCTTAGGACTTGAAAAAATTTTCAAAAAATCTCAGGACTTGGAAAAAGTTCAGAAAAATCTTAGGGCTTGGAAAAAATTTTCAAAAAAAATCTCAGGACTTGGAAAAATTACAGAAAAATCTCAGGACTTGGAAAAATTTCCGAAAAATCTCAGGACTTAGAAAAATTTCCGAAAAATCTTAGGACTTGGAAAAATTTCCGAAAAATCTCAGGACTTAGAAAAATTTCCGAAAAATCTCAGGACTTGGAAAAATTTCCGAAAAATCTTAGGGCTTGGAAAAATTTTCAAAAAATCTCAGGACTTGGAAAAATTTAAAAAAAATCGTAGGACTTAGAAAAATTTCCGAAAAATCTTAGGACCTAGTTATACACTTGGGCTAGGGGAGGGGCATGTGGGAAGTTTGCCGGACTATAAGGAATGATCTCTAGACTTAGTCGTACAATATTACTTTGAAAAATATGACTTAGTCATACATGGGGCATATGGGGAGGGGCATGTGGGAAGTTTGCTAGACTATAAGGAATGATCTCTAGACTTAGTCGTGCAATATTACTTTGAAAATATGACTTAGTCATACATGGGGCATATGGGGAGGGGCATGTGGGAAGTTTGCTAGACTATAAGGAATGATCTCTACACTTAGTCGTGCAATATTACTTTGAAAATATGACCTAGTCATACATGGGGCATGTGGGGAGTGGAGCAATTGTGTGACCAGCTACTTTTAACAAGATATCTGTATTGTTCCAGATACATGAGCCTAAAGCAGCATTCAAGGATCATTCAATAAAAAGTAAGCATTTCATTCATGGGGGTATGTGGGGAGTGGAGCAATTATATGACCAGCTACTATTAACAAGATATCTGTATTGTTCCAGATACACGCAAGGACCCTAAATCACCGGTTAAGATCTACTCAAGGATCCCGGTTCTACTCAACCAATCAAGGAACCCAGTTTCTACACACCAATAACAGTAAGTACTTATCTCTCTACTAATAAATAGTTATCAATTGATGTATTGTATGATCCTCACCTCCAATTGCATTACATTAAACCTAACCTACAATTACATTGTATGAAAACTAAACATCGAAATGGCTAGCCAGGACCTAATCCAATACTATGTATTCTACTGCATTAAACTTAATGTTAATATAACCTATAAGGAATGTTCTCATCCAACTCATAGTTCTAAAATGTAATTACCTCGCTGACCGCTAGATGGTAGCATGTGTACATATTTTCATACTTAATCAAACCTCTCGCTTTAGTTTTGTGTGACCAGCACCTTTAACAAGATGTCTATATTGTTCCAGATACACTCAAGGAACCCTGTTTCTACAACTACAAAGCAATCAAGGAGCCCTGTTTCTACAACTACAAAGCAATCAAGTAATCCTGTTTTTTACAACTACAAAGCATTCAAGGACCTGTTTCTACAACTATAAAACATTCAAGGACCCTTTTTTCTACAAATCAATAACAGTAAGTACTTATCTCTTTACTAATAAATAGATAAATAAATGTAGAAAGATAGATAAATTGTCTTTATTTGAGCGAAGTTAGGACTCGCAGGTTCTCTCCTACACTTAACCCTTAAATTAAATACAAATTTCAAATTATAAATCAATTCGTCATTGTTTTATTCACTAAAACATTAGTAGCATTGTAATCACTGGCCCCGCCCACCAGCCTTGACAATCCGGTTTCAACTAGTTTGTATGATGTCACTGCTACATTCCAATGCTATGAGTCATGTCTATGCAGGAAAAAACATGTCTGTGTAATTGCACCACATTATGCAACTGTATTACATAATCACTGGCCCCGCCTACCAGGCCAGCACCTATAAATACCACACAATAATTTGCATTCGTTCAGTTTGATCAAGTCAACAGAGCAGTGAACATCTTACAGTGCTCAATCTACTAGATTATATTCAGCAATACAGAACTTCAGTTATATTTTAAATGTATGTACAATTGCTTTATACTTAGAAAATACTTGAAAATTCTCAGGACTTAGTCATACACTGGGCTAGGGGCATGTGAGGCCTTCATACAAGAAACATGTGAAGCTATTGCACAGAGGCATGTGAGGAGTTTGTTAAATGTTATTGCTGGATTATCTAACCTATGAATGTTAACATAACCTATAAGGAATGATCTCATACTATGAATTATAAAAAACAATATTGTGAAATAACATAGGGCATGTGAGGAGGGGCATGTGGGGAGTTTGCCGGACTATAAGGAATGATCTTAGGAAGGACTCCCTTCCTATAAAGCAATAAAAGTAAGCATCTATCCCCTAAAATCCATTCTGTCTCGCATCAATGTGATGCAATAACATAGTAGTACTAATGGAAATGCACTATCTGTTTCAGATGAACAAGGCCAGCCGATGCCAGATGACCGAGGGCTCTCAGGGAGAGTTTGTTGTGCTGGAGGAAACCTTCAACTCATGCCTCCGCACCCTGTTCTACAACAACAACTGCATGGATGATCCAGCCAAGGACTTCCACTCCCTGCTCAGCAGCCTTGAGGACAGAATCATTACGGCCATCTCTAACGAGTTTCTGCATCATGGAACTGTGAAATTCAACTTGGTGTTGGAGGCTACCTACTACAAAAGCAGCCTCGATGAGCAGAACCAGGAGAAGGAGGAGTTCCAAGATGTGGCCTTCAAGACGCCCAACTATTCGGTGGTCAGCATCACGGAACTTGCCCACATTGTCAAGGCGGCATGCCAGAAAATGTTGGAGGAGGAAGCCAAGTTTGAGGGTAATTCCAGCGGATGGACCCTCCTCAACATCGATGGCCTACTCATCCGCATCAGCAAGTATTCGCCGCTGCGGGGATCATCCTACATCGAGCTGCCTACCAAGATTTCAGCAAGGAAAGCCATTGTGAACCTGAAGAACAAGGACCAGCAGTGCTTCAAGTGGGCCATGCTTGTCAAGCATGTCCAAGGAACAAATCCAGAGCGAGTCAACGACCGGTACTACCAGCTGACCAACAAGTATAACTTTTCAGGATTGTCTTTCCCCACCACCATCAACCAGATCGATACTTTTGAGAGGAACAATCCCGGAGTATCGGTCAATGTCTATGGTATCGATGCTGACAACAACATCTTCCCGCGACGAGTTGGCAAGGGAATCAAGGCCGACCATACTGATCTTCTCCTGCTCTGCGAGAGTGAAACAGCGGATGGCGATGACTTGGAAGTGAATAGCCACTACTGCTGGATAAAGAACTTTGAAAAGTTGCTGCGAGCCCAGCTGACAAAACGTAGAGGACAGATTATCATCTGCAGACGCTGCTTCACCCACTACACAGTCGCTAACGATGGCGAGCGCAGGATGAAGGAGCATGAGGAGTTTTGTGCCACAAAAAAAACAGCAAGGATTGTGATGCCCAAGCCCAATGACAATGGAAGCCCACCTACCATGAAGTTTGAAAAGCACTTGAACAAGTTTAGGTTACCACTTGTTGCCTATGCAGATTTTGAGTGCTTGTTGGAGCAGCCCACTCCTGAGGAAGATGGTGAAGCCCCAGAGCGGTGGATTGGAAAGGCTACAAAAGTTCTCCAATACCATAAGGCAATGAGCTATTGCCTCTACTTTGTGAGGGACGCTCAACAATTTCCCTCATGGCTCACCATCAGCAACCTCATTCCCCAGGACCCAATTGTGTACCGTGGGCCAGATGCTGCTGCCCACTTCATGAAGACACTGACTGAGGTTGCAACCGATATTGCAGAAGCCATTGAATGTCATCAGACAAGGATGTCCCCGCTCTCTGACCAACAAAAGGTGGAATTTTATGTAGCTAAGTTCTGCGAAGCCTGTCACAAAAAGTTTACCAATGATAAGGTTCGGGACCACTGTCATATGACTGGGTTGTACCGGAATGCATTATGTAACAAGTGCAACCTGCAGAGACGTCGTCAAACCTACATTCCTGTATTCCTTCACAATTCCTCAAATTATGATACCCACTTGATCATTCCTCATCTTGGATCTGACAAATCTGAAATTTCAGTTATTCCAAACACATCTGAAAAATATATATCCTTCACCAAGCACATATCAAAGAGTCTCCATCTGAGATTCATTGACACATTCCGGTTCACACCCGACAGTCTGGACAACCTGGTAACGAATCTTGTCAAGACAGCTGAGAATGCCTCTGATCTCGCCAATGTATTGGTGCACACCTCTAAACAGTTTAGAGATAAACTGGCTCTTGTGTCCCGTAAAGGTGTGTTCCTGTACGAGTACTGCAACTCATGGGAGAGATTGGAGGAGACAGAACTTCCTCCAAAACAGGCTTTCTACAGTAGGCTAACAGATCGCGGTATCAGTGACGAGGACTATGTACATGCGCAATGTGTCTGGCGCCAGTTCAGTTGTAGCACTCTGGGAGAGTACAGCGATCTCTATCTAAAATCAGATGTGCTCCTGCTGGCTGATGTATTCGAAAGCTTTAGAGACGTGTGCATGAGGACATACGATCTGGACTGTGCTCATTATTTCACATCACCAGGCTTCTCCTTTGATGTCATGCTCAAAAGTACAAAGGTGGAACTTGAGCTGCTGACCGACTACGACATGTACATGCTTATTGAACGAGGTATCAGAGGAGGTATCACCACCTGCATTCACCACCATGCCATTGCCAACAACCAGTATACTGGGGCGCCTGTGGATCCAGAGAAACCTACATCCTACCTCTTGTACACAGACGCCAACAACCTGTATGGCTGGGCAATGAGCAATCCACTTCCTTGCCGGAAATTCCAATGGATGGGCAAAGAGGAACTGGAGGCAGTTATCAGGGACATTGCAGGTGTTGCTGATAGACAACAAATTGGATACATCCTCGAGGTTGATGTGGAGTACCCTACCGAACTGCATGATCTACACAACGAGTTTCCATTCCTACCAGAAAACCGGAAAACGCAGAAATCTGGATATGTTCGCCTGATGACAACGCTGAACTCACATACACGCTACGTCTGCCACTACCGTCTTCTCAAACAAGCTGTCCAACACGGTTTGAGAATAACCAAGGTCCATCGAGGTGTGAGGTTTGAGCAGACCGACTTCCTTGCTCCATACATCCAGCTCAATACCAGTCTCAGACAGCAGTCAAAGAATAAGTTTGAGAAAAACTTCTTCAAACTAATGAATAACGCTGTCTTTGGCAAGACCATGGAGAATGTGAGGAAGCGTATGAACATGGAGTTGGTCAACTGTGAGAACCGTCTAAAGAAGCTTATAGCCCGACCATCATTCAAGGATCGAATCATCTTTGGAGAGAACATCTGTGCAGTCACCCTACATCAGGAGAAAGTTAATCTCAACAAACCGATTTACGTTGGACTATCTGTGCTGGACATCAGTAAAACCCTAATGTATGAATTCCACTATGATGTGATGAAACCCATCTACAACGATCGTCTGAAGCTATTGTACCAGGACACAGACAGCCTCTTCTACCTGGTTGAGACAGAAGATATGTACAAGGACATACTCAACATCAAGGAGCTGCGAGATATCTTTGACACGTCAGAATACCCAACCGACCATCCTTGCTACTCTCACACAAACAAAATGGTGTTGGGGAAGTTCAAAGATGAATATTCGGCCAGAGCTCCTCATGAGTATGTTGGACTGCGCTCCAAGCTGTACGCCTGTCGATGCTACAATCCAGACCCTAGCCAGGCAAAGAGTGGACTCATCAAGAAGGCCAAGGGAGTACGGCGACCTGTGCTGGGTCAAGAGCTATCAAAGGATCATCCCAATGCCAAACACTACATCGGCTTCCACGACTACCTGGACTGCCTCTATGGAGATGAGGCAATCTATAGAGAGCAAGTCATGTTCAGCACACGAAAACACCAAATCATGACGACTGTGCAAAAGAAGAAGGCCCTTAGCAATGCTGATGAAAAACGATGCATAATGGATGATGGCATCAGCACTATGGCATTTGGGCACCATCAGCTCAGTAACAAAAGAACCTCCAGTGATGAAGACCAGCCTCCCACAAAGCGGGCTCGTAATGATGATGACGTCATGGACAGCAGTGATGACGATTTTCAGATGCCCAACAGAGATGACATATAGATTTAAGGTACTTAGAAGCTAAGATGATTGTAAAAAAATAAACTTTGACATCTGCAACTGATTGTTATTCATTTCCCTATCCTTCCTCTAGTATAAAACTTATCAGTAGTCATATGATATACACTTGATGCTCACCAAGTGCTCACTTAGGCTTAAAAGTGCTCACCTTGTGCACACAGAGTACTCACTTAGGCTTAAAAGTGTATACCTAGTGTTCACTTATGCCTACAAGTGCTCACCTAGTGTTCACCTAGTGCACACTTAGTGCTCACTTAAGCTTAAAAGTGCACACCTAGTGTTCACCTAGTGCACACCTAGTGCACACCTAGTGCACACCTAGTGCTCACTTAAGCTTAAAAGTGCACACCTAGTGCTCACCTAGTGCACACCTAGTGCTCACTTAAGCTTAAAAGTGCACACCTAGTGCTCACTTAGACTTAAAAGTGTACACCAAGTGTTCACCTAGGCTCAAAAGTGCTCACTTAGGCTAAAAAGGGCATACCTAGTGTTCACCTAGCACTCACTTAGGCTAAAAATGGTGCACCTAGTGCACACCTAGTGTTCACCTAGCGCTCACTTGGGGTTAAAAGTGCTCACCCAGTGCTCACTTAGGCTTAAAAGTGCTCACCTAGTGCATACCTAGTGCACACTTGGACTTTAAAAAGCACACCTAGCACTCACATAGTGCACACCTAGTGCACACTCGGGTTGTAAGGTCATGTTGGGTAAGTTGGGTAGGTCATGTTAGGTTAGATTAGTTTGGTTAGGTTAGGTTAGTTTAGGTTCGATCATGTTAGGTTAGGTTAGGTTAGGTTAGGTTAGGGTGGGTTAGGTTCAATCATGTTAGGTTAGGTTTGGTTGGGTTAGGTCAGTTGGGTTTAAAAGTGGCGCGCCACTGTGAGTTCAGCGTTGTCATCAGGCGAACATATCCAGATTTCTGCGTTTTCCGGTTTTCTGGTAGGAATGGAAACTCGTTGTGTAGATTATGAGGTGCAAAACCGTTACCTGGATTTTGACCTGATAATCCCGGTGTCGCTCCGGGCCAACCAGCTCGAGTCGGCGGGTGGTCGGGATAAGGCGACGAGTCCAACACTTCCTTTTGAGGCTCCCGCCGCGCTTGGGGTTGCCTCACCGGTTGGAAGTACCGTCGTTGGGCGCCGTTTAACTTTCCCGCTCGCCGCGTGGCGAATTCGGGATTCCGCGGCCGCGCGGACCGGCCGCGACCTAGCGAGGAGCAGTGTTTGCTCCCTCGCTGAGGCGTAAGAAGGAAAGGAGGGGTTTCCTGGGGATAGGGAAGGAAGGGCCGAAATATGGCTACTCCTGCCCCTTTACGGCGGAGGCGGCAGCCTCTGCTGCTGCGGGTAGGAAAATAGGGGTTTTGGGAAGGGAGTCGGGAAGGTACCCAGCCGGGAGAGGACGCCTCTGCCGCTTTCCAATGGGGGCGGAAGCTATTACCCCCTGCTGGTCTGTGGCCGGAGTTCCAGGCACTGCTAACCTTAGCCGTTCCTGGTTCTCCTGCCCTGTTAGGTAAAGTGAGGTGAGGGATGGAGGGTGACGAGGATGCGGCGGAGCACAAATCACCTACCTGGTTAAAGCGCGGGTCCTTGTTCCTCTGCCGCGGGATAATAGGGACGACTGGTTGGGATCGGTACACCCCTGCCCAACACGAAGTCGGCCGGAATGGCTTGAGCTTTCCCAGTCGGGGAGAGAGGAGGAGAACGACAAACTCCGGCAGGTACACCTCTGCCGCGGAGGCGGCGGAGATTGCTTAGCCTTCTATCGGTCGGGGAATAAAGGAGATGACTCTACGACCGTGCGGAACAAGTCTCCCTCGGCGCGACGTAGCCGCGGGCCGAGTCGAAATGATTCCTCACGACCGAGGTGGAAGGAAGGGTTTAGGAGGATGGCGGAGGATCGCGGAGGTTATTATACCCACTGCGGATATCAGCGGGGGTATATTGGCCTCTGCGGACAGGAGGTTAATGGGATGAGGGATTCTAGGAATAAAAGGAAATAGGGAAGGAACGGGATCGCGTTCGAAACCACGAACCGTTTGGAAATTGAGAATTCCCAAACCCACGTTCACGGATTGCGATAATCCGTGACCCGCGCCGCGACCACCACTTCAGGATTCAGTACTCGCTCGTACTTCGTCCTGACCGAACTAACACACGTCACTCCGCGCACAAGTTCGAACTATCGGCCTAGTGAGTTCAATTTTCACCACGTGAAAATTGACTGCAGTACAGCTCCTGCTTCACGACCGATCAACTCGAGGGCTTCAGGAAGGAGTTTTTTTCTCACTGACTCGCTTGTCAGCAGACCCATTCCCCGATGGCTAAGGAACTGGTGGGGGAGGCCTCGGCGCAGTAGTGAGCACTCCACCGGTCTAGATCGTTATCAACGTTCTATGACTTGACCGGTGGCTGCTCCTCTCTACTTGGCCGGGCGCCCCAACAATAATTAATTAAATAATTAATCATTTAATCAATTATCCGGCCGTCACGGCTTTGCCACGTGACACACCCGACCTACTAGGGGATGGGGGGGGGGAAAGAGGTAGGAAAGCCGAAACACTATGCCCCTGCTCATAGGAGGAAGGTTAAGTGGTTGGGGAAAAGAGAGAATAGGCCGGAGCGGAAAAGCCACTGCCCCTTAGAGGAGTGGGGTGAGGAGGGGAGCTAGCAGAGTGTTCCTGTGTCGTGGGTGGCGGGTGGCTGGGTGGAGTTACCTTAAACTCAGCAATCTCGCACCCAGATCCTTCGGCCGTCCGCGAGCTTCACCCTCACACGTGGGCGTCCCGCTCGGTGCCTACGGCCCATCGTGTACGATTGTCGTACACGACGTCGTTGCGTTGGTTCCGCGGGCTTGGGAACCGCAACAAACGGCGCCGAGCCACTACCGGGTTCGGCCGCCTCCGTCATCGTTGAGACGGTCCGCACTACCAGCGACCCCGTCTCACGATCGTCCCTTTCTCGGACCTCGAGGAAGGGAACTAAATCCGCCTCTTCCTCCATCGCCACGTCGGAACACCCCGGTCCCTCCATCTCGGAAGGGGTGCCGACCGCTGGCTCCGCGGGGGTCGTAATAACGGCCACCGCGCCCATCACCTCCTCGGAAGCCTCCGCCGTCGATTCGGCGGGGTCCTCAGGTGATTCCGCCCCGTCTTCCTCCCCTAAGGGATCTGGAAGCCGGAGCGGCGGAAGGCAAAGCTGCTTCCGTTCCTGGGTCATGCTGTCCCAGCCCTCGCACATCTCGACCCACGAGGGTCTCTCCTCCGCCCGCGGCAGGGCAGGAATGAGGTCTTCATCCTCCGCGTAGTATGACGGGGACAGCGAGAAGTCTCCACCTCCTTCGCCCAACAACGCCTCCTCCTCCGCGGCGCTTGGCGGAGGGAGGCTGTCGAAGGGGTCGGCCGCCGCTAAGATGTCGCCGACGGTCACCATTGTCACTGCCTGAACCCGGCGTTGATGCCGGTCGCCAGGTGCGGCGACCGTGGATGATGCCGCGGGATCCCGCGGGCGCGCTAAGGTGGGGTAGGAGGTGTGGATCTCCTCGACGGCCTCATCAGGGTCCACGGAACCACGTATTGGGGCCCCGCGGATTAGGTCGTCGATTTGACACGCGATGACCCGCTCCGCTTGCCACCGCGGTAGGTCCGCGTCGCCGTTACGGTAACGGGATTCGTCGTAAGACTCCCACTGTCTTACCTTCTTTGCCCTGCTAAACTGGCGGATTAACGCTACCAGTCTAGCGCGCTGAGGCCGGTTGATGATCCTAAGCGGATCAAACAACCGTATCCGGTGCGTGACCGGGTCGACAACGGCGACGGCCGTCTTGTCGTCGACCTTGACCGGCACAGCCCAAAGCACTCCGCGACTAAGCCGGGAGAGTGGACTGACCAGAGCCTTAATAGGGAGACTCCAATGTCTCGTCTTCAGACTCTGGAATGGCGCGTACCGCATGCGGTTCGTACGCGAACGTGCCTCGGCTAGGCCGAGAAACGTGTCGAGAAATCCGAGGCGTTTGGACGGCATTGCACAACACTACACGGCACGGCTGACTCGGTGATGATCCGGAGTAGACTGACGCTTGTTATTCAGATAGAACCGATCACCGGTTTCTACCTGTACAAATAAGGCTCGGTGAACGAGGTACCTTATCTCCCTGACCGACGGTCAGATTCAGGTGGACAATTGATAATTTCTACCCCGAAATTTATCAATTGTCACCGACCCGATATCTCTGTGATATCTCAGAGCTACAATAACGAGTGCTTGCCAGGCTACTCGTTATTTCAAGCTTACAGCTTTAAAATTCTAGGAATAATTTTCCTCAGTTATTTTCAGTTTTCAATTGAAAATAACTACTTCCTTAACGAACAGCCCCGTTCGTTAATACATAGCCACGGCTATCCATTATGCAAATATTTATTACATAATGCCCCCGAATAACACGACACAATATTCAGGGTATCATCCGAATAAAGAAAAATACTTTATTCGGATTATCATCTTACATTATGTCGTAAGACAATACTTAGAAAGAATCACCCTTTCTTCCTTCGATAACCATAACCTTCTGTTATTGTTATCTGACGCTCTTTGCTAAGCGTTAATAGGGGGAACGATTCTCTCTTGTTATATTTTGAGAACGGAACGCTGGGTGTGTTGTTCCGCTCTCTCACCTTAGGTAGGCTATTATAACAAGTCCGGCCACACTTTATGTGGGTGAGCCTATTACACCGCCATAAACTTATGGTGTGTAATCAGGTTTTTCCCGCCTCGGAAAACCTCTAGCCTTTCCCTTTCGGATTCGTCCCCACTCTGTCTGTACCGACAGGTGGTGACGTCATTCGCTCGGGGGGGGTTTCTCGCACCCACCCCTGCGAACCCTTCGCGCGGCAACTTGCTCGCCTCGTCCGCAGTTTACTGACATGCAGGTCGAGGGGGTAGTTACCCTCGCCCGCACTACTTCTCCGCAGTTTACCGACATGCTGGTCGAGTAGCTTCTAGCCCGCTTGTCGCACCGCCAGAGCGACTACTCGCACCGGTGTTTCCTCTTCCTCTTCATCCTCTATACTTGGGGGAAATAGCTTCACATCCTTGGCGTGAATGACTATTAACCTTCCCCCCTCGGTCCTTAGCTGTACCGTTGTCGGACTCAACATTTTCACGACTTCGTACGGACCAGAGAATTTCGGGGCCAACTTAGCCGCGAATTGATTCACTCCAGAGGATAAGTAGTGTTCCCTCTTAAATACCTTTTGCCCAGGTATCACTCTCAGAGGCCTCCTACGCAGGTTATAATACCGGCTGGTATTTTTGTAGGCCTCTTCGAGGTTGTCTACCACTATTTCCCGCAATTGTGATAGGATCTTCAACCTCCTCAGTTGGGTAGGCTTACTACCCAACTCCGCTTCAAGGCGAGGGTCGTCCGTGTACCCGCCTTCCAAAGCGCCTGGCTCGCGTAGCTCGCGGCCAAAATTCAAGTACGCTGGGGTGAATTTCGTACCTTGGTGTACTGCGGTGTTCATTGCGAAACAAAATTCGGCAATGTACCGATCCCATTCCACGTGACTTTCCCCGAGATAGAGTTGAATCATGTTTTTCAACACTCTATTTACCCGCTCGGTCGGATTGCAACTCGGCGAATATGGCGGAGTAAAAAATGGCGTTATTCCGTTATCCTCACAGAACGACTTAAACAATTTGCTGGTGTATTGGGTACCATTATCGCAAATTAACATTTTCGGAACTCCGAATCTTGCTATAACCAGCTCCCTAAGAGCTCGGAGGACCGACACGCTATCCGCCCGTGCTATGGGCCGCGCCTCCGTCCACTTCGTGAACTGATCCTGGAACACGATGAGATATCTATTCCCTCTCTTGGATCTTGGCAGGGGACCTACCAAGTCTGTGCTAACCGTCTCCCACGGATGAGATATCCGCCGCGGTTGCGTCATCTGCCCGTACGGGGCACGTTGTTCCACTTTATGTCGGAGACACGTCTCACACTTCCGTACGTATCTTACTATGTCCCTGTAGAGTCCAGGCCAATAGTAACTCTGAGCTACTCGCTCGTACGTACGGTATACGCCTTGGTGACCCGCGGTTGGCGCATCATGGCTCTGCTTCATGATTTCCATTCGGTACTCGCGCGGAATACAGAGTTTCCATCCGTCGCTGCTATCTTTGTCCGGCTGCCGCCGCCTGGACCATACGTGACGGTAAAGCAGTCCGCTGCGTACTGTGTAATCGGGGTACTTTGCAGGAGTCTGAGAGATGCCCCTCTTTATTTTTCGTACCCAGTTGTCGTCTGGAATACGGTCGCTAGTCGTCGCCACTGGATCTCCTAGCTCTGACCTATTGTCCTCGCCTTTCTCGCTCGGTATAGAGCGAGATAGTGCATCTGGCACGACATTCAACTTGCCGCGCCTGTACTTGATGATCAAGTTAAATTGCTGCATCTCCATAATCCACCGCGCCAAGCGTCCGGAAGGATTAGGGATGGCCCGCAGCCATGTCAACGACTGGTGATCGGTAATCACCGTCGTCTCGTACCCCTCGATATAGGGCCGAAATTTGCGGAGGGCGAAAATTACCGCCAGGCATTCCTTTTCGGTAACGCTATAACGTGCCTCGGCTCCCTTCAGTCCGCGGCTCGCGTAGGCGATTACCTTCTCCTCACCGCCAATCTCCTGCGTCAGTACGGCGCCTAGCCCGTAATCTGAGGCATCCGTTTGGAGTTGGAACGGTAACTCAAAATGCGGGTACGTTAATACCGGCGATTTGGTGAGTGTTGCTTTTATTTTGTTAAAAGCAGCCTCCTCTTCTTTACCCCACTGCCACTTGGTGTTCGTCCTCAACAGGCGGTGTAGCGGGGTTGCTAAGTCCGCGAAATTGGGGACAAAGCGCCTGTACCAGGATGCCAAGCCTAAAAAGCTACGTAGCTTTTTTATCCGCTGAGGGGTTGGAAAATCTACCACAGCCCGGATTGTTTCGGGGTCTGTCTGCAGGCCTTGCTCCGTCACTATGTGACCTAAGTATCTCAACTCGGACTTGAGGAATTGACACTTTTCCACGTTGATGATCAGGCCAGCCTCCCTCAACCGCTTAAAAACCTCCGCAAGGTTTTGAATATGTTCTTCCAGTGTTTCTCCCAACACTATAACATCATCCAAGTAGGCAAAAGCGTTGGGTTCGAGCTTCGGCCCTATTACACGGTCCAATAGCCGCCGAAACGTCGCGCCCGCCGAATGTAGGCCGAACGGCATGACTTTGAATTGAAATAGGCCTCTACCGGGAACGGTGAAGGCCGTTAACGGCTTACTCGCCTCGTCCAAGGGTACTTGCCAATATCCATTTTTCAAATCGATAGACGATATGTACCGGGCCTTACGGAGCCGGTCTAAAATTCCCGTCATATTTGGGAGTGGATAAGCATCCCTATGCGTTATTTCGTTCATTTTCCGGAAGTCAATACAAAATCGTAACTTTCCGTTCGACTTCCTAACTAGCACAATCGGCGAACTCCATGCGCTACTGCTTGGTTCAATGACCTGTTGTGACAGCATCTCATTGACCTCCTTGTCGATCACCTCTTGCATCGCAGGGTTGCGAGGGTAGGGGCGTTGGCGGAAGGGTTCCGCGCCGTCCTTTAGCTTTATCCGGTGGGATAACATATGAGTCATACCGGGTATGTTCTCAAATTTTTTCAGTTCCGCTGCTAGGAACTCATCAAAACGCACTCGTTCTGATATTGTTGCTGCCGCCTTCCCTGACCTGGAAGTGGGTAGCTGCATCCTCCTCTTGGGGATATCAATGCGGGCTCGCATCATTTTCAAGTGACTGAAACCTAGAATCATTTCCGACTCTAGTTCGTCACTTACCGCAACCCGTAGAAAAAACTCTTTTCCACAAATTTCCGCGGCTACTCTCAACTCCTCAGCGACAGGTAGCACCTCGCCGTTTATCAGAGTAGGTTGATGAGTGGCCGCCCGCGACTTACTGTTTCCAGCCGCCTTAATTTTCCTGGCTACGTTGGCCGAAATGTACGTCCATTCGGCTCCCGTATCGACCAGAGCGTTGAGTTCAACTCCTTTGAACCCAACTCGCATAAAAATGCGGTCGTCCTTCTTGCGGCGCCCTTCGCAGTGCGTCTGGATAGGGGCCATTCCGGTTTTCACCTTATCACGGCGCTCCGCCGGTGTCCGCGGGGGTTCCACCGCCTCGCGCGCGGTCGCGCGCGGTTCCCATTCAATTTCTCGAATGTCCGTGTGAATGTGAACTTTGTGCTCACGTAAAAACTGCATTCCGAAGAGCAAATCAGCGCCGAGTCCTTCCATGATAGTAGCGCTCAATGGGAGTACTATCTGGTCGATCGTGACGTCTGTCACTATTTTCCCTCTTAGCCGCGCCGCTGTCCCGTTGGCGAGGATCGCGCGGTGCTTCGCGGGTTCACTCCTCACGAGTCCTGTCTTTCGAAGACTCTCGAACGTTTCCGAGCTCACATAGTTCGACTCCGCGCCAGTATCTAGCAATGCTTGACACCTCTGGCCCGCTATGTAGGCGGTAATATACAACCGGTTATCATGGCTTAGTTCCGCGTCCAATTCTAACCGCCTTGTCGACCGCACCACCGCAGTCTCAGTAGACTTTTTTGTCTGCTTTCCACAATTACAGTCCTTCCGCGGTTTCCCGCATCGCCTACACGGAGCGTTGTCTGGGCAGTCTGATTTCCAATGCCCTGGTTTTCTACACTGCCAGCACACTGGTTCCGTGGTTTCAGGGATAGGTTTAACCTTGCCCTGGACCTTTTCAGCCTCTGCCTTGGGCCTTGTCGCCCGCGGCGGCTCCTCGATCTTACAATTTCGTACACCTTGCCGAAGTTGCTTTTCCTCGGACTTAATCTGCTCGTACTGCCGTGCTAAGCGTAACAGATCGTCCAACGTCCGTACATCCGTCTGGTGGATATACAATTTATATCGAGGTGAGAGGTTTCGATACAACCTCTGTATCCTACTCTCGTCCGAGTAGTCGCCTCTCCGCCTCATCAGGGTGAGTAAATCCTCGACATATTCGTCGATTGACTCGCCCTCGCGCTGTCTCCGCGCTAAAATCTGGTTGTCTAGGTCTTCATCGTACGTCAAAGGGTAGTATCTAGCCTTGAAGTCGTTCATGAAGTCGCCCCAGTTCCTCCATCTGTCTCTCTGGTTCCTCATCCACAAGGTGGATCGGCCCGCCAGCAGCTCGGGTAAGGCAACTAACAACTGATTGCCCTCCAACCCGTAAGCCTGCTGTAACTCGCGGAGTCTCTCAACAAAACTGGGCGCATCGCCCTGTCCGTTAAATGAGAGTTTCCAACTCCGGACCTTGTCGCATACCGCGCCCGGGTCCATGAATGAGTTGGAATCGGTCATTGCCCTTATCCCAAGTCTGGGAGTTCGGTCCGCTGTATCAGGATGCCTTTCTGATACAACATTTCTTGAGCCCGCTTCTCCCGCGGCGCTCCGGCTAGTCCCGGCCTCCTCGCCTATGACCTTAGGGTTGGTCGGCGGGGTTGTAGCCCTCCGGTGGTATTCAACAAGAATCCTCCGAATTTCCATCAGGGTACCTTCTGTTGGCAAATTGAGGAGTCTCAGTATGTTCACTGCCTCTTCTTTGCGCAACTTGTACACCCATGACACGCGTGGGTCATTTGCCGACTCCTGCACGTCTTCCGCGGCGGCTTCCGGCCTCCGCTCGTCCTCGGATTCGCTCCGCTCGGCACGCTCGCCGTGCTCACTCATCCTGACACTGTTGTCCTCGTTACCGGCCCCACGCACGGGTGCCAATTTATGAGGTGCAAAACCGTTACCTGGATTTTGACCTGATAATCCCGGTGTCGCTCCGGGCCAACCAGCTCGAGTCGGCGGGTGGTCGGGATAAGGCGACGAGTCCAACACTTCCTTTTGAGGCTCCCGCCGCGCTTGGGGTTGCCTCACCGGTTGGAAGTACCGTCGTTGGGCGCCGTTTAACTTTCCCGCTCGCCGCGTGGCGAATTCGGGATTCCGCGGCCGCGCGGACCGGCCGCGACCTAGCGAGGAGCAGTGTTTGCTCCCTCGCTGAGGCGTAAGAAGGAAAGGAGGGGTTTCCTGGGGATAGGGAAGGAAGGGCCGAAATATGGCTACTCCTGCCCCTTTACGGCGGAGGCGGCAGCCTCTGCTGCTGCGGGTAGGAAAATAGGGGTTTTGGGAAGGGAGTCGGGAAGGTACCCAGCCGGGAGAGGACGCCTCTGCCGCTTTCCAATGGGGGCGGAAGCTATTACCCCCTGCTGGTCTGTGGCCGGAGTTCCAGGCACTGCTAACCTTAGCCGTTCCTGGTTCTCCTGCCCTGTTAGGTAAAGTGAGGTGAGGGATGGAGGGTGACGAGGATGCGGCGGAGCACAAATCACCTACCTGGTTAAAGCGCGGGTCCTTGTTCCTCTGCCGCGGGATAATAGGGACGACTGGTTGGGATCGGTACACCCCTGCCCAACACGAAGTCGGCCGGAATGGCTTGAGCTTTCCCAGTCGGGGAGAGAGGAGGAGAACGACAAACTCCGGCAGGTACACCTCTGCCGCGGAGGCGGCGGAGATTGCTTAGCCTTCTATCGGTCGGGGAATAAAGGAGATGACTCTACGACCGTGCGGAACAAGTCTCCCTCGGCGCGACGTAGCCGCGGGCCGAGTCGAAATGATTCCTCACGACCGAGGTGGAAGGAAGGGTTTAGGAGGATGGCGGAGGATCGCGGAGGTTATTATACCCACTGCGGATATCAGCGGGGGTATATTGGCCTCTGCGGACAGGAGGTTAATGGGATGAGGGATTCTAGGAATAAAAGGAAATAGGGAAGGAACGGGATCGCGTTCGAAACCACGAACCGTTTGGAAATTGAGAATTCCCAAACCCACGTTCACGGATTGCGATAATCCGTGACCCGCGCCGCGACCACCACTTCAGGATTCAGTACTCGCTCGTACTTCGTCCTGACCGAACTAACACACGTCACTCCGCGCACAAGTTCGAACTATCGGCCTAGTGAGTTCAATTTTCACCACGTGAAAATTGACTGCAGTACAGCTCCTGCTTCACGACCGATCAACTCGAGGGCTTCAGGAAGGAGTTTTTTTCTCACTGACTCGCTTGTCAGCAGACCCATTCCCCGATGGCTAAGGAACTGGTGGGGGAGGCCTCGGCGCAGTAGTGAGCACTCCACCGGTCTAGATCGTTATCAACGTTCTATGACTTGACCGGTGGCTGCTCCTCTCTACTTGGCCGGGCGCCCCAACAATAATTAATTAAATAATTAATCATTTAATTTAATTATCCGGCCGTCACGGCTTTGCCACGTGACATTGTTGTTGATGAATTGTTGAACCTGACAATTGTTGATACTGGAATCTCACTTTGTATCCATTTTCATGTATTAATATAGGCAATTATTATTATTATTATTATTATTATGATAAATAATTATCAATATTTTCCTTGCTGATAAAGCCAATATAGTCTGATACTTTTACGTGGGTGATCAGGAGAATGATGATTCAATGGTAGATAGTAGAAAAGATTCTCAAGAACCTCAACAATAAGGCCCGTTTCACACATATCGATTTCATCCGTTCGGTAAAATCTCGAACGGTCCACATTCCAACAGTGGTGTGAAGAAATAAATGATGCTCTTCACACACATCGATATTATGCCGAACGTTAATGACAACCGTCCTTTGTCGTGAAGCAGCTCGTGAATGTCTCGACCAGGACGGCTGCCGTTATGTAGGACACGGGTTGAGTTATAGTAAACTTGTGGGCAATTTCAAACACATCAGAATCGCCTGTACGATAATTACGATAATTTGCATTGCTTATTCAATACATTATCTATTTGCATTGCTTTTCCTCTTCAGAGACTTTTCTTTCTCTGTCTATATAAATAAAGTAATTTTATCTTTATCTTATCTATATCTATCCCCATGAAACCGATGGGAGTT